>JAYKAV010003254.1:0-17118 GCA_035582835.1 Phoebastria nigripes
CTGGGATGCAGAGGGACACTGGCAGGGTGAGCACCACACCAGAGATAAGCGGTAGAGTCTAGGAAGGCTTTTTTGTCTAAAAAATTAAATTGCATTACTGATGAGACTTCAAAAATATTAATTAGTTTGGACTACTAGACTGTTGCAATGTTATCTGGGCTAACAATAAATTCTAAGCTCTACTCGTGAGCTGTGTTCTACTATTGCCCATAACATGAATTTCAGCGTATCAGCATCCTGAGCCTGTCATTACCACTGCCAGGTGATTAGGTTTTTCCTCATAGTTGTCTTCATAGAAAGTATTGTGAATGCAGGCTTGCTGAGAGCATTGCTGCAAGTACCTGAGCTGTCAGGAGGGACCGAGCCTGATTTCTTCAGCATAGACACTTGCTTGACTAACTACATTAGCAGTGGAAGGCTGTTAGACCACGTAATTTTAGGCATAAAACACAGTTGCCCTGGGTTGCCCCTGTAATTGATGACGAGTCATCTCTAAAGGTAGTTCAGGTTTTGGGTGTCTGAATGAAGCTTAATTTGAGTTTAAGACTAGAGGACCATCCTCTAGAGGGAGATGTGAGCTGTGCTGGGGCCACGACATGTGCTTTCTGTGTAAACAGAAAGATGATTCAAAACACGGAACCTCCAGCCAGTTATAGTGCGACTTTTGTAATGCTCTCATATGCTGATCTCCTGCGAAGTCTGAACACCAGCATTCTTCTGTCTTCTGTACCAGAGACACCTCGCGCTTGGCTAGAAGAGTAATTCTGTTAGCTAAAGGCAGTAGTAGGTTGTTGTCATAAACTGGATGAACCACTTATGAGAGAGACCACAGGCTTTGTACTGTGTGCCGCTGTTGAAATAACTTGAAAAACCCATTTGTACAAGATATACCAGCTGCTTTGAAATGTTCTCATATGCTCTCCAGTTGGAAAAGATATTTACATGGCCTATAAAACTGAGAATATAATCTAGGTATAGAAACCCTTTCACGTGACTCATCTGACCAGCCATAGTCGAATGAATGAATGCAGAGAGCAGTCCGAAAGCAAACCATAGCCTAACAACTGTACTGTTGAAGTGTGAGTTCAGCTCCCTCTACAATACACCCAGCTGTGTCTGGATTGCAGATGCTCCCCCGTAACAAACTAATAATCAGTTCTACAAATTATAATTTGTTTGGGTTTTGTTTTTTTTTTTTTTCCCCAGAGTGCTGGGTTCCCTTTAGTGGTACACCTGTGATGTGCGACAGAGCGAGGGAAGGAAGGGAAATATTCTTAGCTTATCTCTCTGTTGGGTCCTGCTCTTGCTCTTAGGTAGACTCCAGCTCAGAAACTCCTAAGGTGGCACAGGCCAAGGGATGCGTGTGGCACCCATCTGGCACCTTTGAAAACCAAGCCTGAATTCTTGTCAATATTCAGCAATAGTCTTTACATGCATAAATGTTTTCAAGGCAGAACCCCTACTGGAACCACTTTTCCTGGCACGGATTCAAGATGAACCCTTTCCACGGTCCGCAGGAGACTGCGTCCCCTCCTCGGTTTGGGACTTTACCTTTTTCTTTTGGTGTTATCAGCGCTTAGCACCATGACACTTCTGGTTTTCAGCTTCATACATCAGTGTATACAGAATGCCAAGAAAATATTTTTGCTGCGTCTTTGTGCTTGCAGGCCTTTTTGCAGTACTTGGGAATTTCAGAATTATTCACACAGTCATTGCTTGGAATTGATCAAATCAGGTGCTTCTTTTTTAGTCTTTCAATCAGTAAAGAAGGCTGAGTTCATCAGCTGAACAGACAACCCAGGTAAGACAGGTTTGGGAAAGAATTTTTATTGTTCCAAAGATTTAGTATTCAGACATTATAGACTTGAGTAAATTCTAATTGTGTTTCTAACTCTACATTTAATAAATGGACCATGGAGAAGGGAAAAAAAAAGGGCTGTGAGCAGTGGGAGGAAAAACAGGAAATGAGACCATGAATCAAATCTGGTCTTGGAGATGACAGTCAGGCTGGCTACAAATTCTGCAGCTCACTTGCTACTGATGTGAACCACACCAGTCAGATAAAAGTCTTTCAACATAAATAATCACATATTAATATGACATAATATTAATATATTATGCTTTGAAGTCCATAGGCAAATCTGAGGGTCCTGAACTGCATGATACGCATTAACTAAATAAGCTTTGCAACAGCTTCCTGTGGCTAGTGCTTCGAGGCATGGAATCCAGGCTGCCCTCTGTGGAAAGTGCAGGGATCTCTGGGGTGATATATGTAGTCATAATCCAATATACAGTGCATAGTAGCCAAAAGAGAAAGACTAATAAAGTGTCCCAGGTACCCTAGAAATGATCTCGAGGAAGTGGTGGTGGTCTGCAGATAGCACACATCACAGGGAGCTGTCTCAGACACCAACTAGAAATCCAGCCTCACTCCTGCAATGAATATGATGAGTTGAACTCACTTTTTTTTTCCTCAGAAAAAGAAGAATAATTCATCATTATTCATTGATCAGGTTGTTAACCTTGATGACTCAGGAAACCAAACCATGCAGATACGAGTCTCCGTGTGATATCAACTGGTAACTGCTGCTGCTAAGGTGCTACTGAGCATGTGGCAAAAGTCAAGCATACTCTTGTCTTGAACTAATGAGAATAAACACAGACTGTGAAAAGTGAAGCAGTGATTGAAGCATCGATTCTGAGATGAGCCATGAACCTTCAGTC
The DNA here is from genome assembly GCA_035582835.1 of Phoebastria nigripes. Classification (NCBI taxonomy): domain Eukaryota; kingdom Metazoa; phylum Chordata; class Aves; order Procellariiformes; family Diomedeidae; genus Phoebastria; species Phoebastria nigripes. The sequence goes on from JAYKAV010003254.1 coordinate 2,725, forward strand.
TCTGCAGGAGCTGAATTGGGATTGAAAGGGAAGGTCTTCTGCCCTTTATATAACCAGGCCTTCAAATATGTTTGAAAAGCTCATTTAGAGGAATTTGATGGTTTAGGTTAATTTGCCCTGCAGTTATAACAGGTATTGAAACTTGTGCCAATAGCACCAACAGAAGAAGGATTTGGCACACCAGGAATGTACTGAAGATACATTATTTACTCATGAAATCTCATCTTACGGCAGAAGGCACTGCGGACTGTTGCATCCAACAGGAAAGAGTAATTTCCAGATTTTGAGAAATTGCAGACTTTGCTATAATGGTCATTGCTGATAAGGAGGAACTTAGGTACTATCAAAATCCTTCCATGCTGAACATTTCTAAGGAACAGATGACCATCAAGGGATAACCTGGTAAAGTCATATGGTACAACATGCTCACCGTGGCAGTGACCGAGCAAGATGATCCTCTGCAGAATAAAAACTCACAGCAGGTGTGCAATGAGCCTTTATATGTCACCTCACCCATCAAGTGTTTTCATGGCATTTTTTAAGTCTTGAGACAAGAGTCTGAAATTTAATAGTAACTTCTTCCTGGGCTCATTAGGATTTATTTGTTTGTGAATGTCTGGCAATGTTGTCCTTCACTACTCTTTGGCTATACTTTAGAGCGAACAATTTGAGTATTAAGTGGTACAAGAAATATTTCTACCACAAAGGAGTATGTCCAGTCAAGGACAAACAAGATTGGACAACGCATTGCTTTTTAACAAAGGATCAAGCATTTATAATCCGGCCATAAAAACGTGCAGGGTATGTGGAAAAGCACAGAGCACCACAAGAAGTGAATGTTTTTAACCTAATAAGATACTGCTTGTTTTTCAGATACACAATGAAATACCTGAAGTTTACCAGTTTGAGATGGATTTTCTGCTTACTCAAGTCAGAAATGGGTTCAGATCAAACAAGAATCAGAAGCAGTTAATAGGTTTGTATTGATTGCTACCTTTTTATTTGTCGTTCTGCTCTTGCATTATCTTTTTTCTTGGTAGAAATGTACTCTCTAGTAACCACTGAAGAGAACTGATACAGAAGACCAATGCCCTGCTGCTTTGGCACTGAATGACCTTGGGCATGTCACTTCATCATCTCTATCTTTGAAGAGTTTTACTGTGATGGGAGTGGGACGCAGGTATTTGAGGTAACACACATATCAAAGGCTGCACAGAACTCCTGTAGACTGATTAACACTACTGAGTAGTAACAAATTATTCTATGCTGAGCTCTGTTTTGATGTTTTGATTACTGCTGCTGCCTGCACTAGTTATTTTAAACTAGGTTGGGTTTTGCTATGCCACATAGCAGTCAACTCTGTGTACCACATTGACAGACACTACTTTTAAAATAGGCACATTATTTATGTGAACATACAAATTGTTTAAAGTTATACATAAAACAACTTCTTTTTCTATTTGCAAATTGCTTGCGAGAGTCATTAACGAATGATTTTTGGACAGCAAATTTGTTGTAGCCTTTTCTAACATTAATTTCTAATACTTTTTTCATCTAGCAATGCCATTGAAAGAGCTCTCAAATAGGTTTGACAGTCCACAGAGAAAAGCTTCTGACATATAGATAGCTCTGGCCTGCAGCAAACAGTCTTTCATTTCCACCTATTATAGGGGAGTCATAAATTCTGGGGTACCTCAGCACTGCTTTTTCTACAGTGAGTGAACCTTACAGACACATCAAAATGACCCAAAGCAATTTTGAGGCGTAATTCTGCCCATTTGTTCTTTTTCCCCCTCCTGAAATCTATGCATATGTTACTGTGTTTTGTAATTTCAAGTCATACAAAACAATCATAAAACCCCCTGGCAGAAAATAGCTGTTGTTAAAACCTTAATTCTGAAATATAAATCTTTCTGTTCAGCAAGACAAGAGTATTTTCTCAAAACTCTCCCAACAGAGGACAAATATATCAATCAGAAGAGCTGCTTCTGATTTGGAGATGGGCATTTCCACAACAGTTACGTCACTAACTGAAGAAATACAATTTGACCCCCTAAAAACATTCCCAGTGCAGAAAAAAAGAAAATTCAATACTCTCAGTTTGTCGGTGCTCACACAGTATCAAGACAGATAGATGCACAGTCCATTTATTCCCTTAAAAACATTCAGTTACCAGGATGTTGAATTCTTAATAGTGCCCCCTCATAGAAACTGGTTTAACATCTATAAAAACAGGCATAAACATCACGTCACATACCTCAAGAGAACAGCTCATATGTCCTTGATGATACATTTTCAAGCAATTTTTATTTGGTAGTAAAGTGGCTATCAGCCAATGCTTCAGCAATATCTTAAGCCCCAAGGAAGGCACATACTGCTGAAATGTTGGCTGATAGACACTTTACATCCAAATAAAAATTTATTGAAAATATATAAAGGACATGTGAGCAGTTCTGCTGATGCAACAAACAAGATGTTTGCATCAATTCAGAGAAACGAAATGCGTCAGTTGACACAGGCTGCAACAATCCGTTGTGATCATTGTGTACACACTTTGGGACAAATTTCTTGCAAGGGGAGTGGAAGGCTTCGGTGTCACTTCGGTACAAATAGGCTATCCTTCCCTGAGCCAATCAGATGAAGGACTTGGAAGGCGGAAAAAGAAAAGATAAAAGTTTCCCAAATATCATGGTTATTATTATTTGCATGTTGCCAGTATCAAAAAGTCCCAGCAGAAGATTGGGGCTTCATTGGGTAAAACAAAGGAAGAGGCCAGATGGTAGGAGAGGCAAAACAATGTATAGTCATATATTCCAGCTACGTAAAGGTACATCTTGCCTCATACTTAAGGCTAGAGAAATTCAGAGATGTGTCTGACACCATTGGCATCCAGAACGCAATACTTTTTCTGATATAATACACTAAAGAACACCTTTTTCTCCTTTCAGACGTCTTCTGGCCATCAAGATAGGCCATGGGATCTGCAGGGGCAATTTTACTCGCAGAACAGCCAGATCCAGATGCGGTTTATATTGTAGGCTGAAAACAAAATGTATTATGCGTTATTAACATTATTCATCGCTTGGAAAGAAAATTACATGCCCAAAGGGGCTATGCTAATGGTAATTTTATGCCGTTATAATGTGGAAAAGAGAATGAGGCATCAGCTCAGGCCCAGCGCTCCAGCAGAAGCCTGGGGCACTCACCCCACACCGCGCCATTAGCGTGGCCTCGCTGAGGGAGGGAAGGAGCACACCGCCCCTTAGCCCCAGCGGGACAAGCAGAGCTGTGGGGGATCCCGAAAGTCCCCTCAGAGCGGGGCTGTGTCCCGGGAGAGCCCCAAGGGGCCATGAGGGACGACACTTCCCCGCGCTCAGTGCGGGCCCGCAGCCATAGCACTGCCCGGGGCTGGAGAGAACTACACTACCCAGCGGGCACTGCGCAGGAGCACAGCTCCCGCCCCCCGCCTCCCGGCGCTAAGCATCCTGGGACTTGTAGTCTGCGCCCCCGTGAAGTTTAAACCGAAAAAGTTTCCGCACCCTTTCCGGGTACCTCGCCGCTCTTCCCCGGGGGTGCGCGGTTTCCATGGCTACGGCCTCGCAGCCAATAGGGAGCAGGGTTCTACGCGCGGGGGGCGGGGTGGGGCGAGCGGCGGGCCAATGAAGGGCGGCGTTGTTGCAGGGCGCGCTGGCAGCGGGGACCGGGAGTCTCCTTGGGGCCGTCCCTGGCCGCGGCCTGGTGGCACCGGGCGAAGATGGGCGGCGGCGGGAGCACCTCTCGGCGCGTCACCTTCGAGGCGGATGAGAATGAGAACATCACGGTGGTGAAGGGCGTGCGGGTGAGAGCGGGGCTCCCCCGGGGCTTCCCCCCCCCCCGGGCCTGGGGTTCTCGCCGGGACCCGCAGGGACTCTCGGGGCCTGGCTCGCCTCGGGCTGCCCCGAGCTTGGCCTGCCTCGGTTCCTCTCTCGTCTATTTGTGCCTCCTACGCTGCTGGCACCTGTCCCTGCAGCTCCGTCCCCTCACGGTTGCTCTCCTCCGTTTCCGTCCCCTCTCCCCCAGTGACCTCCACCCCTTTCCCGCCCCCGCTCCGCTTTTTCAGTTGGGTCTTTTAGGGGACCGGTGAGAGCCGTGGTGCTCAGGTGCAGTCTAGAGGCGTCTGTGGTGGCAAGAAGCACACCGTGAATAGGAAGGTGTCATCGGGGAGCCTTGCCCCCAGCCTGGTTTCCAAAGACGGGAGCAGTACAGTTGTAGGAGAGATGTGTAACTAGAAGAGCTTGTTTTGTCTTTCCCTGACCTCTACGTGCGAGAGCTCCTCCCTTTCCCGTAGTCTGCTCTCTTACACGTGGTATATCCGACTTTCTCTGTGCCTGCAGAAGCATTCCCATTCTTTCCCTGTTTATGGCATGCTGTTGCCTATAATATACCAGAAGATAGTCTGTGACACAAGACACTTTGAGAAATCTTGCAGCTTGGAAATTTTTCTTTGGAAGAYACTGTATTTCATACCAGGAAGGATAATAAGTTGTCTTTTATTGCTGCTCAGAGGGAGGAGTGTTGCAGAATGAACCACGATAGTTAACTGCTGCCTATTTCAGCATATTAATATTTTTCAGTTCTGGTCATTTAATGCTCTCAGGCAAATAGGTGACAGTAATGTAAGTGTTCACAGCAGAGTTCATCTGCTCTGAACCATGCTTAAATACTGGGAAGGGCTACTGGAATTTCTCTAAAGTATTCTGGATCTTGAAATACTGGGAATAAAAACTGAATGATACCATGGGTACTAGGAAAATGCAGCTTCACTAAATAAATAATATTAGTCAATAGAGCATCCAACGTGGATATTCATAACTGTTAACATACGTAAAACTAACTGAGTGTAGTTAAGTGAGAGTTTTAAGGATTGGGTTAAGAAATCTTATGCTGAAGAAATTTTACACTTGCATATTAGATTCCAGATTTTAGCAAAATCTTTGTAATACAGATTTCTGCCAGTGAGAGATGTCACGCTGTAGGTTTAGTAAAGAATTTGCTAATTAAAATGAATTTTCATGGGCAGTCAAAACAATATTTTGATAGAGTTGATGTTCGAGGAAACCAATAGAAAGTTATAAGTTGGAAAACAAAAGCTTTCATGTTGTGACTTCTTTAACTTCTGTTAATTTTTTCTGTGGGCTACATTAGATCTGAAACTGGGCATTACTCTTATTCTCAGTTTGATTCCGCATAAGTTGTGACAGTATTTTTGTGTGTGTCAACATTAGAATGAACTTAGTGGTTGACTACACATGCTCTGACCACTTGTGTTGCACAAGTATTTTGAGGGCTTTATCAGGATGAAGTTCCTCCTGGGTTAAGTGCTCTGCACCTGCACGGTGTGATATTTGACTGTCATCCAAATAACTGAGAAAGGCAAAAAGGTTGATTAATTACAAGCAAATGTGTCAAAGGGCATTTCCTTTACCTTTCCCTGTATTCTGTATTTTGTCWTATCAGTTTCTTGTGTTCTGTGACAGCCACAATGATCTTGTTCAGCCTGATTGTTTGCACTCAGAGATGAGCGCTCGCCCTGCAAAAAAGGGGAAATACAAAGTTTATTTTGCATTGTTGATAAAATTTTAGCAGCTGTCATATCTTATTTCAGGGCTCTGTGCTCTTTTTTTAAAGTTTTACTTCATTTTTTGGGGAAAGAGAGGGATAATGGGCATAAAGGTGGAGATGCAGTCTGACTCTGTTTGGGTTGGGGGTTATATTTTTCAGCTATCTGACAGTGTCATTGATCGTATGAAGGAACCTTCTTCACCCAGTGGAAGACCGCAGTCTCAGCACCGAGCAGCATCTGGTGCAGGTATGCCCACGTCTTCTGTTTTTTAATGGGAGGAAGAAAATCAAATGTGCCTTTTGGAGCATTGTAATGAACTCGCCATTTCGTAGAGGTGATTTTTTTGATGTTAACTTTTTTGCTCATCTCCTTTTGGAGAAGGAAGTAGTTTGTAGGCTTTTAGAGGAGTTATATTACTCTTTATTTTCTTCTGACTGACATTAAAATGTAAAACACAACTGTTTATTAGGCTTGGTTTTCTAAGGTATTATCCATTGTTAAAGACTTGTTTTCAAAAAACAAAAGCAAACAAAAAAACCAAACCAACACCCCCCCCCCCCCCAAAAAAAACCAGGAAAAGCCAATATCCATTCCAAATATGTATTGAGTTCTGAAGTAAAAATTCTTGCTTACTTAATCAACACTGAATTTTAGTATAGTGAGCTTCTGTTGAAATATACTTAAGTAAACATTAAAGGACTAATATGCTATTTTCCTAGCATGGAATAGTGGAAATAAGTTGCATGCAGTTTATACAGATCGATGGCTCAAAATGATGGCTTTCTTAACATTTTATATTTCATTATTGAGGCCTGTTCAAATGCATCAAACAGGCTTCGTGCCAGGCAGCCTGAACTCTAATTTAAAATACTTCAGCACAGTGAACACGATGTAGCTGCTGAAGGAGTGAAAATGAATGGCAGAGATTGGAGCATGTGATTTATGTTTGTTGATGGTGTGAGACCTGTAAGGTTCAAGTAAGGCTTCTTATCAGCGCTTCAGAAATATTAATGATATCAGTATTCCCTAAGGGCCTTTTGCCTTGATACTTACAAAAAAATCTCACCAAAACTCAACACACTGATTAAAAATGAGTCCTGTGGCAGTAGTAGGCCTTGCAGCAAGGCTTGAATGAACAGAACGTAGCATCTTTCATGTGAAGCATAGAAAGTTGGTTTCCTGTTGCTTAACTGAAGGTGTCTATGGTGTAGGTGTCTATATCTGAGCTGGGCTCCCTCTGTAGTCAACAGAAAGGAAAAAGACTTTTTTGGGGACAATTCATCTGGCTTATTTGAGAATTCTACTTGAGGATGAGATGAATTGCCCTCTAGGAATACCGGGGGTGAAGTCGTCAGATGTAAGCATCTAACGCTGTCAGGCGAATCCAACACAGGATGTTTTACAAATATCGGGGCTCCCAAATGATGCTGTTTTAGAGGTTTGTTCTTCTGCTTTATGAATAGGAAGACTGTGGCATAGTGAAGGCAAGGAAAATATCAGTGCTAAAAATTACTTGAACTGTCACCTGGCTTGTGAAATGTAGTTTGCGCAATACAATTGCTTAGAATTTAATGCTTCCTTAAGTAAGGTTTGAATGGAGTAGGGCTGCAGTTTCATGCATGGACTGCCAGATTGTCCATCTTTTTTCTTTTTAAGTAGGAGCCTTCTCATTATGTATATGTATCTTACTGTGGTGAAGAAATTATTCTAGGTATGGGATTTATATGAAATAATACTCGCACAGCCTACCTACTTTCATGGCGGTGCTTGTTGCTTTTTCGTCCTTTAACCTGGGTTATGGAAGTAGTCTTGTGAATAAGCATCTGTGATTTTTTTGGGATGTGGTGACTAGAGATGAAGGCTGTAATACCCCAGTAATTCTTTGCTAATTCACAGTATGTACATATCTGATCCTTTATTTTGTTCCTCTGTGTGTGTTGGAAATAGTGCTTTTCTTTTTTTTTTTTTTTTTTTTTTTTTTTTTTTTTTTTTTTTTCTTTCTTTCTTTATTGAAAGGCTTAATGAATCGCTTGACCCTTCGCAAGCTTGAGATACCTTATGCGTATTTTTGCTTTAAGAACTAGTGATTTAGGTGAAGTGCTTGTATTTCCCTGGGAAAGTATAATCAGTGTTACACCTCAGTTGCTAAAATGATTTGTATTTAAGAGGATTAAATTATACTTAAGTACRTGTTACCATACCATCCATTCCTCTTTCATTGAATGTTTTTTGGTGCAGAATGACAAACTATTGAATTTCTTTGATGCTGTAAGAACAGTCAACCTATTTGTTTATTTTGTAGCTACATCTAACTTGTCGAAGTCTGCATTTGTCTGATAAGGTGTCATTTCAGGAAGGGCACTCGCTACTGCTCTGATCACTTGATATTGAACTGCTCTCTGTTGATGGCTGTGGGGGATGGATCCCAAATCTGGGGATCTTCCTTCTGTGATGCAGCGGTGCTGGGGCTTGATTTCTTGGCAAAGCCTCTTGCACTGTTAATGAGACTGCTCTCCAGGCAGCTCTTTCCCTCCTGTTTATGAATCTGGTGATAGTGACTTGTTTTTCTGACAGTGGCTCACTCACTGCTTCTGAAGAGAGTTTTCCAAGGATGGTGGTGTTTGGAGGCTGGCTCTGGCTTTTGGATTACCAGCTGGGCAACTTTTGAACTAGACAGTCTGTTAGCCCACACTTATATCTTCTAGACAAATAACACTTTTCTACAAAATAAAAAAGATGTCTAGAGGGAGAAACATTAGAGCTATTCAAAACCGCCCTTTCTTTAAGTCAAGTCTTTGATAGCTTTTGGTGGAGAAATAATGGATTAGATTACATGAAAGAATGTGTATCTTGTTGCTTGCCAATATACGATGAATTTATTGACTTCAGTTTGGGGTCCGAAAATKAAATTACATACACTTACAATGAAATCTGACATCTAAATACTATGTCTTAAAGCATCCTAGCTTGCTTGGATCATTTTCTGACTTCTGAGTAATATTAAATGCACTAAAATATTTAACAAGTGTAAAATCTTTAAAGTATGTCTGTAATTCCTAAAGCAATATTGATGAAAAGTAATTTGGTCAGACAATGAGTACTGCCCCCCCCCCCTCCCCGGTGTGTGTGTTGTACCTAAGCTTTAGTCATTACAGACAAAGGGAATGGTTTAATTCATTTTAGCTTAGCGGATATCTGAAAAGCTAATAGTCTATTATGGAAAAAAAAGAGTCTCTGCACCTCAGAGAGCCATTTTTTTCCCTTTGCAGAAAAAGATTACACTGAGGATACAGGATTTTTCTCTCTCTCTTTTTTTTTTTTTAATATTTTTAACTGTATTATTTGTTATTGTTACTATACTGTCCTCATGAAAACAAATTGGTAAAGGACCCGTGTCATAAAGTACTATGTATTGTGTAGGTGTGTAATAAAGCGAGCACTGCTGATGCCTCCTCAGAAATTGGGTTAGACCTGGCATATTTCCAGTGGAGAAAAATATATTTCTTAACCTTGTTCATTTGTGTGGAATGATGCCTTTTAATTGTGTACTCTGTTTTGTTGGTGTCCATGTCTTTTGGTGGAGTTTCAGTGGCCCAGGGTATCTYGGCTCAATCATATAAGGAAGCATTGTTGAGATGTACAGGAATGAGTATTTGAAGAATTAGGTTTTAGTTGGAGATGCAACCAGGATTTAACTGAACTTTAGGAGAGCAAACTTCAGCTTATGAAGAGAGCTAGTTGGTGGGATCTCATGGGCAGCAGCTCTGAGGGATAAACTCAGGAAAGCTATGAGGTCTTTAAGGAYAACCTCTTCTTAGTGCAAGAATGGTCCACTCCAGTACTCGGGCAAATTAATTGATATATCGGGAGGCTGTCTGGTTAAACAGGGAGCGCATGATAGAGCTGCAGTGTAAAAATAGGGTCAGCAGGAGGTGGAAGCAGAGACAGACTACAAAATGAGCAGGGTGGCAGATGAGGGGAGGGCAGTAGGTGTCATTTACCTCAACTTCAGCAAGGTGTTCAACACTGTTTCTCCCAATATTCTTATATCCAAGTTAGGACGTAGCAGTGTGAATGACCGGACAACAAGTTAGGTTAAAAAAACTGGTTGGATGGTCATGGTGGTTAATGGGTCATACTCTACCTGGAGGCTGGTATCATGTGGGGTTCTGCAGGAGTTTGTCCTGTTTAACAGCTTTATCAATGTCCTGGAGGAGGAGGTGGAGTACCTGCTYCTCAATGCAGATCACCCCAAATTGGAGGGATATAGTCAATATACTCAAGAACAGGGCTGCTATCCAGAGGGACCTAGTCTGGCTGGAGGAATGAGCCAACAGGAACCTCATGAAATTCAACAAGGACAAATGCAAAGTCCTGCACTGACGAAGGAGCAATGCCTTGCCACAGTGCAGGCTGGGGCCTGCCTGTCCAGGGAGTAACTCTGTTGAAAAGGAGCTGAGCACCCGGGCAGGCAGCATGGTGCATGTGAGCCTGCTTTGTGCCCAGGTGGCAAAGAAAGCTAAGAGCATGAACAGGAGCATGTCTAGTAGATAGAGGGAAGTGATTATCCTCCTCTATTAAGCACTTTAAAGATCACATCCTGAATACTGCATACAGTTTTGGGCCCCCAGTAGAAGCCATTGATCAGCTGGAACAAGTTCAGCAAAGGTCAGGGGCTGGAGTGCCTCCCTGTGAGGAGAGGCTGAGGAAACTTGGCTTGTTCAAGGTTGAGCAGAGAAGGTTTTGAGGAGGCCTAATAGCAGCCTTCCCATATCTATGGGGCTTATTGAGAAGCTGGCAACAGGCTTTTCATGGTGATGTGTCGTATGAGGGCAAGAGACAGTGGCCATTGAAGCAGGAGAGGTTCAGAGTGGCAATAAGGAAAAACTTTGTCATGGTGAGACCAGTCAGGCATTGGAAGAGGTTTCCCAGCGAGGCTGTGCAGTCTCCATCCTTGGAGGCTTTCAAGATGTGAGTGGATAAACCCCTGAGCAATCTGGTCTGATCTCAAGGCTGACCCTGCTTTGAGCAGAGAGAGTTTGACAAAATGACTTCCTGAGGCCCCTTCCAACCTGACTGATTCTGTGATCCTGTGATTTGATGGTAGGGTGTGAAAATAAGTTTAAGTGCAACACAGCATTTTTAATCCTTATAATGTGAGAAGGGACCATTGTGACCACCTGGGATGGTCTCTTGCAATGTGTAGCCCAAGAGAACGTGGCTGAGAACTTTTACACCAGAGTCATTGCCCTTGTTCGTTGTCTGGCTTTTAGGAAGACTTTTTTTTTTTTTTTTTTAATTTGAAGAATTACAGCATGTACTGATGGTACTAGTAATTGTGGATAGTCAGATGCTGCATGAAAAAAAGTAAAACTGGAATACCTCATGATAAATGTTGTGGGAGGCTCTGCTTTATTGCTTGTAACTTTGAATTGTTTTGTATTTTCACTTTTTATGAGTATGTGGAAGTTTACAGAGTTTGGCTAAATTTATGCCAGTTAATCAAGAATCCTCTGCAAATAAATCCTGTTAGTTCTGTGCCCTTTAATGTATTAATTGTTTTCATCTACCTTTTTGTTGCAACAACACTTTCTCTGCATAAACTGAAAGGTGAAGTAAACTGACATTTCTGTGATTTTTTTTTTTTTTTTTTTTTTTTTTTTTTTTTTTAAATTTTATTTTATTTTTTTATTTTGTAGAATTCCTCTTATTTTTAGAGAAGGAAAACAACAGAGTTTTAGCAATGCCTGGGTTGATTCCCTGCTGTTTACTTCGCTGTTAGACGCCTGTGAATCTCAGGCAGTTCCTTTCAGCCACTGACAAGGATTGGGGACCTTTCTTCCTGTAGCAGCAACCATGAGGACTTGATCTCTCCATTTGGTATTTTGCCCTCCTCTAGGTACAGCTTTGCSTACTCTTTAGAAGGAGGTTTTAAAGTTAACTGGTACTGAAAACCTCTGTGAAATAAATCAAGTAGGAGTCCCCAGTCAACAAACTGAGCTGGTCTGTGGACCACTGGTAGCCTGGAAGGCCATGATTTGCATCTTCTAAAATTTTTTTTCTTTTTTTTTTTAACAGTATACTTGTGGTTTTGGTTTGATTTTCCTCTGACCTCTAGTGGGGGGGGGGGGAATAAAAAAAAGTTTTTCAAAGGGGTGCAGAGATATTTGGGAGAAATACTGATGACTTGTGATAGGCTTTTAGTCTGAAAATTTTGGAAGCCTCTAATGTAGCTGTTATGGCAGGAATACATTCCAAAGAATAGTTGGCAGTTTTGTTGAGTAAGGTTCATCCTACTGCTCTTGATAAAGGAAGCAGATATATGGTGTAATACATTGACATGTAGAGGAAGGGCAGCTTCATCAGAACGTCATTGCTTCTGACACCCAGGCAATAGTCTGTTCAGGGTATGTATTTTTTGATGCGTGATCCAAATTTGAGCAAGCTGTCTTGGGTATTCTTGCATATGTGATGCTGCAGTGCTCGCTCCTGCTCTCCTGCGGCTTGCTATATTGCCACTTAGTTGTCACTGAGTTTCTTGAAGATAACTTTATTTTCAGTGATGTATATTGATATTCTTTGGGTTAAAGGTTTGCTATTGATGGAAGTTTTTTATTATCAAAAGGTGAAACGTCTTGTAACTCACTAGACTGCTAAAGATGCCAAACTTTTAATGCTGTCACTGTAACAGCAAATCTTTAGTTGAGTCTGACATTCATGTCACTGGATTGCGGGGGTATAGCGAAGATAGAATTAGGCATGGGAGATGAAGCAAATATTGCATAAATTAAAGTTCTCACTGTCTGTGTGACATGCAAGGTGTTCTGTGAACACGTTCAGGTGGCTGGGTATGTCCTTGTAAAATGATATTGAAATTAGAAGGAAAAACTAACGACRAAGTGCCAGTGCTAGTGGAAAGGAGTAAGCCTGATCACACAGTTGATGGAACTGGAGAGCGCAGGCATGGCTCAAGCGATCTGGACTGTATCTTCAGAAGGAGAGTGTTGCGAGGTGAAACAATCCTCTAGCTTTCGTAGACTAGAATTATTTTTTTTTTTTTCCTAATACTGAAATAATCCTTCCTTGAACAGCATAAAAATATTAACTTTTTTTTTTCCCTAAACAAAAAATAACTTTTACAGGTAAATTAGTAATAACGATTAAAAAAGCCAACCCAACCAGCCCCCTGAAATACCTTATTTATATCTCAGTATAGTAGTGGACTGCATGAAATACATACATACACTTAAATATGCTCCAAGAAATGACATTTGTGTTAATGTTAACCCAGAGTTTGATGTGATATAAATTTGGTTTAAGTTTGATTGTGCAGTTGGAAGGACAGGCCAAATGTAGAAGAGGTCTGTCTGTCTCTCCCTTCCTCTCTCCCTCTGTTTCTTTCTTTCCTTGTAATGAAATGATCATGTTYAACTTTGTATGAAAAAAGTGGCCCATGTGTGGGAGGCGTTTAAGGCTAGAATTACAGTAATTGATTCCCATCCCCCCCTCTCTCCTTCTGCTCCCACTATTGCTTTATTTGTTGTTATTCAGAGTTGTAAAGGGAACTGAAGAAATGAATTCTGAGGTTTGCAAGGGTTCTGCAAATGGAGGAATGAGTTTTTTGAGAGCTTGTGGGATTGAGTTGTTTGGTTTTTTCCTCCCCCCACCCCCTACATGAGGGTCAGGGAGAAAGCCAATATATCCCATGAATATTGTCAAATATTAGGGGGACATTTGATTGATTTATTTAGGGGTTCTCATTTTACAACTGATAGAGAACTTTTGATATTCCAAATGAAATTTAAAGAAAGAGCACTCGATGTGTCAGGTCCTGCCCTACTCATATGCATAAGTAACTAGGTCTCAGGCCGAGGTAGATTCATTGTGATGATAGTCAGCTTCTTTTATAGTTTTCTTTTACAGACGGTTTTCTTTGTGTGTGTGGCTTTTTGCAGATAGGCAGAATTTATCTTTCAATGGGCATTCATTTAGAAGTGTCATTTTTGTTTCTATATATTCTTAGAAACAGGTAATTCTTATGTACTGCATACTGTGTGCTTTTTGGTCCCTAGTGGATTTGTCGAAATTAAATTTCATGCTATTCTGCTTAAGGCTGCATGTGCTCTATTAGGGTTTACTGAGTGCAGACGTTTGCTCTAAAAATCTTTCAGAGTAGTTGTGCGGTCCATGTATAAAGCAATTTTTGTCGTAGCTAGTATAACAAGCATATCCAAAGTGTTTGCTTAGAAATGGCTTGCGAGTTAAGTTAGAACCACCTGCTTTTTGATGTGGAAGCACAAGATTCCTGCATGCTAAAACATAATCTTCTGGTAGTTAGCAGAAAATCATGTTGAAAAACAACTGTTGGTGGCTGGTATGTGATTCTTGTATTAATTTCTAGTGCTGCAGTAAGCTTAATTAAGAAAGCCAGGGAAACGGTCTCTAAAAACACAGAGGAAAAAAAATTAACCTGGGAAAAAGAGATTGTGCACAGTTCATGGAGCCCTTTGCAAAACAGTGTGTAATAATAAGTTGTAAGGACTAAACGGTTATGCATTTATGCATGGAATTGGTGCCATTGCCTTTTACTATTTCYGAGTTCGGAATTGTTTTGTAGTTAAATTGTTTTGTAGTTAAATCCTGGCAAAGTTTTTTAGACCTTTGAGCATAGACAGTTGGAGCTTAGCCGTATGCTGAACTTGTCAAAAATGCAGCCAGAATTTATCAAATGTTTATGAGGCAGACTCGGGGAAAGACAGTGTGGGTTTTTTTGTGTGGTTTTTTTTGTGTGT
>JAYKAV010003254.1:17162-77023 GCA_035582835.1 Phoebastria nigripes
CCCTTCTTTTTCTTTCCCCTCTTTGTTTCTTTTTTATTAATTTCAGTTACACTATCTATTAGAAATCAGAATTTGACAGGGGAAGATGCCTGTTTGGGACACATTTGTTGCAGTCCTTGTTAGAAATGTCCCATGTATGTTCTTGCAGAAATCACAGTTCACATGTGCTCAAGTTCTTGGTTCATATTGAGAGTTAAATGTGCTGAAGATTGACAGTAGTAGGCATTGAACTATTTAATATTTCCTCTGAAATTTCAGCCTTTGACTTCTCTAGTCCGTGCTGTGTCTGGGCACCAGAATAAAACCCAGCTATTTCTCCGTTGTCCTTCAGAGACCTTCCTGGGATTATAGGTCAAAAAGACCAGATAGCTGGCTAAGATAAAAGCGTATGTAATTTAAAGGATTGTTAGAATAGAAGTCATTTGGAGCAGTTTGAATGATTTTGCTATCTTAAAGAATGAAATTTAAAATATTGATAATTTTAATGAAATAAAACCAATGACTAAATTAGAACTGTTTGCTTTCACCAGTATGAGCTTGATAGCACTATGCAAGGAAATTGTCATTCTGCTATATAGCATTCTCTCTGGTTTTATAGTAAAATATATTGTTATCCAAATTATCTCTCCACTGACTACAACTTGCAATAAAATAAAAAGAAGTGAGGGACTGCTATAAGGGGAGAATGTA
Source organism: Phoebastria nigripes (assembly GCA_035582835.1). Lineage (NCBI taxonomy): Eukaryota > Metazoa > Chordata > Aves > Procellariiformes > Diomedeidae > Phoebastria > Phoebastria nigripes. Next base: position 17,853 of record JAYKAV010003254.1, read on the forward strand.
TCAAAGTATTTCTAAAGCAAGTCTCCAATGAACCAGTAAGAGATTGTTGTACAAGACAAGGAGACCTCCAAGTAATAAAATCCTGTGGTTTTAATAGTAAATCTACTTTTCTTTCCATCACAATTTATTTACCGGTTAGAGAATCTTTAGTGTGATATTAAAGAATAATTTAAATGTATGGTTTATCGCATTAAGATGAAAAGAAAAGCTTTGTTTTATTCTTTCATSTTCAGGCTGCAGCGAAGTGTTACTAAAACTCTTCATCACTTGTCAGATCAGGCAGGTTAAGTATGTTGTATAGTGCTGCTGCTTGAAAGCTTTGTACTAGTTGTTTTTTAGTTAAACAGGAGGTAACCACTTAGACCTCTTCTGCCTGAGGGGAAAAGTATGCAGTTTCAGCTACTGCTACAGTTTTTTTTTTCTCCAAGACTGGTTTGCATGTGTACTGAACTCCTTGATTTTCAATGATCTCATGTTGAGATATATTACTAAAGTTTTGGGGAACGCCAGACTGAAAATTGTGTTTTTCAGATATTACTACCYGTTTTTTGAAATCTAAATTTAAAAACTAGAGGAGGCACATTATTTCTTCCCTTYGATTGCAAGGTTTGTTGTGTACCTCTGACAATGCTTCATGAAGCCAGTTTATCTGATTCTCATTTTTAGCTTCATTAACTGTGTTTTATTTCAACTAATGTTAATCATCTGAAAAATAAGCATCTAATCTAAGCTAGTCATTTAGGCTAGGGGTGAGATACGGTGGTTCATCCCATCCTGTGAAAGGCTTCTATTTCTCCTTAATCTCTGGAGCTTTATAAAGAAAGAGTTGAGATGAGTGGTTCATCCAAGATGCTTGACTCCCCCCCCCCCCCTTTTCTTTTTTTTCTTGTCTTTCTTTTTTTGTGAGAAGGAGGCAGCTTATCGTAAGAGAAAGGACTCAATTATCCCTGATGTTACCAAGTAACATTTCTCAACAGGGGGGGATGGCACTGAGTATTCTGAAATTTAAGTAGAAAAAGTARTATCTGCAGAAATTGGTAGAAAGAATTAATAAAGGCAGTGATTATATAGAAGAGTGACTTCAATGCTAATCAGAAACCAAAGGAAACTGTAATTTTTGGAGAAGCGGCACTGCATATCACACCACATCACTTTGTCAACTAAGTTTTGACTGAGGACCAATCTTCTGTTTCTGTGCCAGTCTGTTGAAGAGATTGCTGAACACACTGGCTCCTTTTAATCTGCTCTGTCATTTGCGGAGGAGAGGAGGGAATGTTTTACTCGAAGAAAAAGTGAACCTCATATATTTCTGAATTAACTGKWAACATCTTTGCTGGCAGTCAGATTACTCTTTCTCCTTAGGATTTTTGTATCTGACCTCTTGCCCGCTAGAACAGCCTCCTTCTTTTTCCCTGCATCTTTTATTAAATTCCTGAATTCACTTTCTAGTATTTGAGATGCTACTAGCTCTTGCATTTGCTCGTTCATGGTGGGTTAACGTGCTACTTGGTGACTACTCAAGGCAGTTTATTCCTAGAATGGAATTGGATCTGCTTGGTTTTGGTAATACTGCTACTCACTACATCCTTCTGTAGTATCTTGTTTTTCTTACTGCTAACAACTTATACCATCTCCACCACTGATAGCTTTTTAGTGTTCTAAGTATTACACCAGTTTAGAGACCAGTTGTTTGAAAAAGTTGGTTTTGTCAGCAGATCTCATTACCCGTTATTAAAACTGTAGGTGTTAGATTGTTGTTGTTGCGAGAATTTTAAACATGTCAGCATTTGTCCTTTATTTTTATATAATTTCTGAATAACGAAAATAGTCATAAACATCATAGTTTCATATTGTTTACAATCAGTTTTCAGTTATTATAACGAGTAATACAGTGCTAAATATTGGGCTGAAAATACTTCAGTTAGCACATTTCAAAGTTGACAATACTGTAGCTGTCTGCTGACAATTAAATATAGAGCGGGTTTTGCTGAAGTTGAAAGAAGACACGTTACAATGCTTTGTAAGTCACCTCTGCTTTCCTCAACAGAAACATATCCTTGCTCCTGTGCAAGGAGTGCAAGYGCCCTTGATACTTTTGTGGTGCGTATGTTTGAAATGCGTACGTTAGCTATTTCTAATCTGACTTCCTGTGTCCTATCATTAATATTACATGAAATAAGTGTTTTGCCACTTTGTTGCTAAAACTTGACTTTCAGATTATTCTCTAGAATAAACATGCTGCTATATGGGATGTAGGAAATGGGAAACGTTACCCTGAAGACATAAGAAAGTACTTAGAGATTCTCCTGCACTTCCCTTTCTAAGCCAGTAATTCTCATTTACAGGACCTTGTTACAAATGCTGTTTAAAGGTTCTTATACTTTTGACTTGGATTTAAATTCTTCTCCTTGTACCCTTCTTGAGTCAGCAGTGATGAGACTGAATGTGCTGTAGTTTGCATCTGAGCTGAATAAACAAATTCTGGAATTACTGTTTTCTCTGCACTAATACAAAACATCCATATATCAGCCTGTTGTTATAACTAGAATGAATGAACAGGAGATTGGATTTGAGTGTGCCACAACAGCTGTTAAAGATCCACTTATTTATCACTGCAGGCTTCTTTGTACCTAATTTTACGTGAAGTGATTGCTTTCAGACTTTGTGCACAGTTTCAGTGTCCATGTCATCAATAAATAAAATCATGACTTGATATGGAGATGGTTACACTTTTTTTTTTTCCCCCTGAATAGTCAGCTTCTACTACAAAACTTTTACTCCCTTTAAAATTTAATGCTAAGTTGTTAGATTGCTTTAAATGTACAAAGTAGAAGTTTGGCATCTTGATTTATCTTTCCATGTAACTCCAACCACTGAGAAATCTGGTTAATGGGATCAKCAGATGTATTAATGAGTGTTATCTTTGGGTGAAATGCTCTTTTTCTTTTCTTTCATTAACCTTTACCTGTAACGACACACTTTCACTGCTTGTTTTTTCACAGTATCATTGCATTATGGCCTCTTATATAATTTGTTTTTATCTTCCCTCTTTCCCAGAGTAACTTTCAAAGTTATTAACCAGTTTTATCCAAACTAGTCAGATTTCTCAAGGATAATTAATTTATTTACATGTTTTCTGAAAATTTGCAAATGGATTGGTGACAGTGGTACTATTGCAGTCTTTCCTGATATGATTATTGACCAGCATTATATATCATAGATTAACTTCATACTGTTGAACTGATTTGCAAAGTGAAAATAACTACTGATGTATCCTGCAATGCATGTTGCAACTTAGTTTATTTGAACATTAAGACTTTTGTTGCACTCCTAGAATTTTCCTCAAAAGGATGTGTTCAGGACAGATGGGGGAAGCTCCTTACTGGATGTGGATCTGCTACGGAATGGTTACAAAGGTCTCTCTTTCCAGCAAGCACCCATACCTTTTCCATCATCGCCCGTATTCTTTTTCCATTATTATTGTCTTTTTCTAGTTTAATTGTAGATTTGCCTCTCTGAATCCCATATCCTTCCCCTTCCACCTTATCAGTGCTTTGAAATATCTGGATTCATCTTTCCATCCTCCTTCTTACTGGATTTCTTCACCAGTCCTTTCCCTTCAAAAGGGTTGGTCTCCTTGGCTGGGAAGGGAATGGTACCTCTTGCTGTGTGTGCCTGTGCATAACCCTGTCTGGAAAAAATTCAGAGCATTACTGGTAAGGAAAGATGGTTGGATGATGGGGTTGAGCTTGGAGGAGATAATGATATGTGGAGACTTGCAGCAAGAGCTTCTGCAGCGGTACCTGATGCATGTAGAATCATAAAATCATTTAGGTTGGAAAAGACCCTTAAGGTCATCGAGTCCAGCCGTAGAAAGGCAGAGGTGGGGGAATCCTGGAGAGTTACAAGGCTGCGGAAAAGCCTATGCATCAATGAGCCTGGGGGATTTGGGAGAGCTTGGGTCAATATGAAGTGGGGAGATGCTTTGGGGCAATGCATGCAAATAGGCCAGACTAGGTTTTGGAAGGCCCTGGAGCTAGTGGTTGTGCTGCTGTTCTTGGCATCCTTTCTGATGCTTGGCTGTCACACACATTTGAAATTCAGCAGCTGAAGGGAAGGAACTGGTTGCAGAAAGTCACCATTCTTTGAGAACAGCTGTGGGACAAGACAAACAAGCAGTTGCTCTACTCTTCAGTAAAATTCAAAGATAACTTCTTAAATTGGATGTGTTTCGTGATAGCTTTAAGTAACAGTGTAGTTGCAAATTAGTGGTGGATGCAGGTTTTGATGTGTGATGATATTAGTACAGGATGGTCATTTGCAACCACAGTTTTACAGCATTACCTGCTGCGTGACCCCTCAGGGGCCGGGAGACCTGTGAATTATGCCCTACTACAGGACAGGTAGGCAAAACTCTCCTATAGTATGTTGTGCTACTGATCAGTCAATACAAGTGTGCTGGTGGGCAGTCACTGTGTGCATAACTCTGGGCCAGCCATAAAATTCACCTTCTTTGCTCAAATAGTAYCGTGACATGAGAGAAGGTAGGGTTATTGTGTATATAACGGGAAGAGAACCTAAATCCACAAGAAGCCAGGTTATCATTAATTTAGTTGCTCATGGGAAGGAAAAACTGTTGGTTTTTAATTTCACAAAGCGGAAAGAGAATTTCCTTTGGCATTTGGAGCTGTGAGTACGCACCTGGCTTTGGAAATAGTGTAAGCAGTAGTGAAGGGGTTGAATTTCAGAAGGCTGATGAAGCATCATCGTCATGAAGCTGTATCCTCCAGCAATTACCAGTCTTTGGTAATCTTTCTTTATGTTTATTTGCCTTGCCCCTCTTTCTCCTGATTGATTGTTCAGATTGGTTTGCTATGAAAGGACAGGCTCTATCATAGGGCATGATAAGATCATTTAAAGTTACCAATACATGAGTGTGAATGGAACACAAAATTTCAGTTTAGGTTGAAAAGTTAGGTGAATATAAATTTATATTTTGCAAACATTTATTTGTAAAGAAAGAAAAAAGGAGGGGGATGTGTTGTTCCTTCTAAGTGTGTACAGTAATTTGCGCTGTGTGTATGGAATGTGCAATATCAGAAAATAACATTATTCTTTATCCCATTACGTATTCATGTTAACTCATCCCATTCAGTCACTCATTAGAAGTCTTCACTTACCTTCTTTGGGTAGCAAGGCCCGTTCCCTATGCTTTGAACCACATTTATGTAAAAGCAGGGCCCCCCGCCCCACAAACAGTTGGCACATGGACATTTGACAATAAAATTCAATGCCTAGAGCTACTCTGAGTCTGTCTTCCCACCAATGGAAAGGTATGTGAAAATATCCTCAGCAGAGGGCTTTCTGATTCAGAGTGATGAGCAGCTCTGTGAATCTTCTTATTCCTGTCCAAAGCGACTGCAATCCAGAGCTGTAATTGGGTAAAATTGACTTTTCAGTGGCACTAATAGTGTGCAGTCACAGCTGGAGAATCCTCTTTAAAGATGATGGTAGTAGATAAACTGAACATCAAAATTTGCTATTTATGTAGGCTTGAGAGTACGGACAGTCCCATTTGGGAGTGCYGGCCTGTGCAATAGCAGTTAGTAATTGTTTGCAATTAGTGGTGACTTCTAAATGTAAAACTAAAAGAGATGGTTTAGTTTATAAACCCTTTTACCTAGCTATTATGTGTAGAAATACACGATTATTGCGCTGTCCTCTATAGCGGTAGACAACGTTCATTGAAATACATATGATGAAAGAATTTAGAAATTATTTTGCCCAAGAAAATAAAAGGGATACCAGTATATTTCCCCATACTGTCAGATAAAATAGCTTTACAATAAATGTATGAACCATAAAGATCAGGAACTGGACAACTTAAATAGTCCTGAAAGAACACTGCATACTTAATCCTGTTGAAAGCAGAATCATAAAATCCTTCCCATCATTGCATATGATATGATTATTTTTTTTAAATGTTGAATCACAGAATCCTGATGCTTTTACCCATTGTATTCAGCAAGAAAAGCCTTACAGTGTATGTATAGTAGGAATTAACTAGCACAGAATGCTGAAATAGCAAGTCTCTCAACTGTTGTATTCAATCTAGGGGTATTCTGCCAGTGATAGTCTTGTAAAGGTATGTGATACTTCTGTTTAAATTTTTTTTTTTAATTATTTAAAATGAACAGGACAGCAAAATGACTTATGGCTAAATAGCTGCTGAAATAAGTTATTTCATATATATACACTTAGATTACGGAGGTGGGTGAGAAGGATGGGTTATTAAGGTTTGGTTGAAATGATTCACAACCTTGTAAGGGCATTGAGAACAATTTTAAGCGTTACAATAAAACTTCATGTAGTCATGTAGCTGGCACCGCAGGAGTTCCTAGAGAAAATAAAAATTAGGTACATTTTTATGTTAACTGGCCTCTTTAACTCAATCCACTTACTGGTGTAAATGACTTATTTTATTAGCTGTCACATGTTTCWAGATATATTGCCCATATTTCATGTTTCTTCTCTTGCAGTGCTTCCTGTGCCTGTCACCTGTTAGATATAACTTAAGTCCTCTAAGACAGGATGTTTCTTCTGTGTCAAGTGTGCGTATTTTTTGTAATGAATTCTAAGTTTCTGGAAGAAAATTCTTGACAGATTTTTGAGGATTCACTATACTGCATTGAAATTCCTATAAAATTTTTTTCGAATAATCATGAAGTCTGACGGAAGAATCACACGAATATACAATTTTAAATCTGTGGTGAGAACCTCTGTCTAATCTGCCACACGATTGGCGTGACTCCAGGACATCTCTCCCTGCCTGCATTCAAGGCTGACAGTCTGAGCTTAGCATGAATGGGGGAGAGGTTGATGTGTTTTCTGGGTGATATGAAAACCCAGACTGAGTATTGCATAAGGATTTTGTAGTGGAAGAGCACACACGTTTATTGTTAAGCCATCAGTGACTGGAAGGGATGGCTATGCAGGCTCTTTGGTGCAGCAGGATGGCCTTGTCCTGCATAGACCTTTGATCATGTGTTCTTGCTTCTTGACTCCTACCACTTTATTCTCCTATGCTCCATTTCTACTTTGTGTATTGGTTAAAAGAATTAATTCTAAGTTTAGCCTTGGGATTTTGTATTTTTTAATTTTCTGTCTGTGGATTGTATACATTCATTTCTGTTTACTTGATTTTTCTGTTAGCTTATTAGGATGTAACCTTGGACATGCTGGGGAGTAATGAAAATTCTCTGCTTTTTTTCATTTAGGTGCGAATCTCAGAAATGAGTTATTCTTGTTAAATATAGCTGTTAAGCACAGGCAGATAGAACCCAATTCAAAGAATCGCAGGGGAAAACTTTGTAATCCTGCTCTCCCCTGTTTTTTCCAGCCCCTCTCATAAGTTTGTTGTTGGGATTTACTGCTAAAGTTACAACAATAATGCGATACTGAAAAGAGGATGTTCCAAATATAATAGGAATTAACGTTGCTTTGCTGTTTCCAGATCACGTACCATCTTGTTTCTAATTTAAATTAGTATAAATTGATTGATATCCACATTTACATTGTAAAATAGATAATGTAATATATGCAAGAGCGCCTTTGGAAACTAAATATTAAATATTTTTAAGTTATGCACACTTAATTGCATTGTTTTTGTATTTAATTATCCTATGAGCTTGTTTAAGTATTGCTGCACATTACCAATCTTTAACAGTTAATACAAATGTCTGTCCTTGGAGGCGTACTTTATGTTTGTACTGAATCTGTGATTGTAGGAAGTGCCTGTAATTCTGAATTTAAATGGAAGAGTTGCCGTATGTGTTGGTAGTTAAATTTGTATGAGTCTGAAAATAGAATTTATTCTTAAGAATGCTATTCTTTAAAAATAATAATTAAATTAAAAAAAGCCAAAACAAACAACAAAACCAACAGTTTAAATGCTGGTCATGCCCTGATCCATGGCTCATAATAAAGAAATTTGTGAAATGTGTAATAAGGTCACTCATAAAAGTGACTGTTCTGGCACACATAGATACTTGTTTCTGACACTTCGCTTGTACACATACCAGTAAACTTCCTAACAGTCTCTAAGGGATTCCTTTGTTGTAGGGAGAGAAACAGATACTTTGGTCTTTAAACAAATAACTTATTTCTGGAGTTTTTTCTTTAGTGCTGGTGGAATGAAGGGATGGTTCATTATTTCTTCCATTGAATGTAAGGCTAATTTGGACTATTTATAGGGTTAAAGACCAGGTACAACAGTGTTTGAAAACCATTAATATTTTTAAAAAATTCTGTATGTCGGGAATACTGATGTACTAATTGTCACAACACTTCTTTGTTTCCTCTTGTATTCTGTTACCAGCAAATCCAGGCTCTTTCAAAAATAATAATTAAGGAAGGAAGAGTATATTTAATGGTGTCATTGACTTATCACCTATTTTAAGCACACTAAATATATTTGCTACGGCTTTAGTCGGCATTGAAATCATACAGTTTGATTTCAAAACTAGAAGTCTTACTATTTTCTTCAGTGTGCAATGAATATTTATATGGCTTTCTTAAAAACTTGTGTTTTTAGGAGTCCAGGATAAGAGTTCCTTGACAGTGTTACTGATATCCAAAGCAAACTGAAGTATGTAATTCTACCAGAAAATTCTATGCTCATAAGAGTTACCTGATTGACAGCTCTGATGAGCTGAAGCTTCTACATATGCACAGACAGCACGCATCATGGGTAGCTGTAGATGGACTGTCTCGYATTGATTTACCAGTGCACTTTAACCTGGACCTCAAGTAACCTATTTCAGGGGTGAGACAAATGTTGTTTCCCTGTTTGGCCACTTGAGACAACTTTGAGAATGTCAGGAAAGGTAACGATATTTTCTTGTTGCTTAATTGAATAAGAAATAAAGTATGTACTTTTTTTTTTCCTGGTCTAGTGGAAATTATTGCATGCTACTCAAGTGCTTGTCATTTCTGTAGTTGGCTACTCTTTCTAAATTAAGAGTAATGGATTTGATATTTTGTCTCTCCTCTGCTCTTCAACTTAAATGGCTACTGTTAATATTGATGGGTTTTGTGTGATGTATGGAATTCAGATATGGACCAAACTGGAGTGTTTATTAAGTAGAAAGAATAAATTGAGGGTCTTTGCATATTATAATATTTGTGTATTATGCATCTTAAATTGGAATGTGTGTGGGAAAAGTGTTTTAATTGTGGAAGACCCATAATGTGTTTATAAACCCATAGCTTGATGCTGTGAAGGTACCAGGTTGCTGACGTATGCTTTCTGATTCAATATTTATGACTGTTAGTGCTCAGTTAGGAATTTTCCTTGTGACATCTTCATTAACTTTAATGTCTACAAAGCTGCAGTTGCCCTGCCAGCTACTGAGACAGATGATGGGTTTGAAGACAGCCCTAAGGTACATTGTCCCAAGTGAGCTGGTTAATGTTCATACTTAATGTGCACAGGGACATGAGAACTGCCTTGTTGGATCAGATCGATGGTTTGAATGCCCTGATACTCTGTTGTCAATACCATATGCTACAGAGGTGAATGCAAGAAATTCTGCAGTAAGTAATTGTGAAATAGTTTTTCCAGCAAAAAAGAAGTCTTCCTGTTTCTGGCAATGGTTGGTACATATCTTGAAGGCAGTGTTCTCCAACTCCACTTTATGTATTATGTAGCCTGTTGGCGTTCTCTAGTCCTTTTTTCCTCTCCTTGCTTTTGCTTCATCAAAAAGAGTTGACAATACATTGTCTACTGTGCATTTCAAATATTACAAAAAAAAAAAAAAAAACCCCAAAAAAAACAAACCACAAACAACCCAAAAATAAAAATCTTTTAAATGCTGCCCTGTCAGCTTTGTTGTGAGCCTTTTTAACAATGTGTGATGGAAGAATGAATAGAAGCCCAGAGCTGCCTATGTATGTTACTATATTCTAAATAATGTCTCTTCTCTGCATTGTGCCATTTTGGGTTTTCTTTCCATTATTTCTATGTGCTTTCCCAAAGGAAGAGAGTTGTGTGGTAGTGCCATACATTCATCAGTTGCCTTCTGATAACTTCTGAATTTGTTGATTTCAGCCAAATCTGTTTTGCCAAAGGTTTACCACTCCACACATGCGCTACGGCTGGCAGATTGGCACATGTTCCGCAAAAGCAACTACAGCCAAGCTAGGAGACAGGAGAGAGAGCTGAAGTTTGGAGACTGGAGAAGTGCCCAAGGAATACAATGTCGTAGGGACAAGAGAGATCAGCTTGACTTAATGTGAGGGGGCAGGGAAACATGCAATGCGGATCTGTGAGAAACCAGTCTATGTTAGTGCTTCTGATGAAGAAAGAAAACAAAACAAAACAAAAACTAACAAAAACCCCCAAAAAACCACCACCCAAACCCTCTCACTTTTTCTATGCTTTGTTTCAAAGACTAAATTCTCTAATGTTTCCCCTTTTGCTTTAAAAGAAAGAAAATATTAACAGAAGCTAACGGACAAAATAGTTTGGAGAACTTTTCAAAGTGATTATTGTGTTAAGCCCATAAATTTTGGTGGAACTGAAATAGATCTCAGTAAAGCTTATCCTTGACCTAACTGTTGTGTGGAAAGACTGGTAAAACGCTGTGCTTGAGGAAGTGTGGAGATGCATCATCTTATATCTATTTTTCATATTCTTTCTCTCTCTCATTCTTTATATATTCTATACTTATGTTGGACCTTCTCTTCCCCTTTTGCCTTCTTCACTCTCATGCCCAGCTGGCCCTTAAACACATTTTCTTTGTGCGATACTTGGGACTTACATGTGAGTATGGTTGATTTAAAAACCAAGCAAAATGTAAGATTAAATTGCATTATGCTTGCCAGCGTGTGTGACACTTCATTTTTCAAAACTGAATTTGTATACCATTGTGCTGCTCAGCTTGCTTGGCCTTATTTTCTGCCTTTTAAAGTTTTCCAGTCTTAAAAATCATTTTAATCAAGACTTTTTAGACTATTCATGTGCAGAGGTTAAAGTCTCTGTTTAGCTTTTTCACTGCTAGTGCCTTCTGTCCTCTGTTTTGTCTTAGCCTGTTTCTAATCTATGACAGTAATTTACCACTCATTTTATAACCATGCTTTCCTAACAGCCTCTACTGAGTGCTGATGTAAAAGATGAACTGAATTGCATATGTAGTTTCTTGTTTGCCGACTTGTTGATGCATTCAGACACTAATTTGAAGATTGTGCATTCTGCTTTTGTGTRTCTTATCCCTGGGTTAGTCCTCTGGATTGTGCCCAAGCCATGTACTTAATTTAAATGGCCTGGCTTGTCCTTCCTTATGACTTGTTTATTTGAAGGCAGAAGTAGCCAGCGTAGGCCCAAACGCATTGGGTGAAGGAGTGGTGGCCTGAAACTCGAGAGGAGAGGCAGAGGGACCTGGACTTGTTAGGCTTGGAAGTACCCTTCCAGCAAGGAAGTTATTGGGAAGACAGAACCGGTCTCTTCATGGTGGTGCATGGCATGAAGACAAGAAACAAGAGGCATACGTTGAAACAAGAGTGCTTTTGACCTGTAAGGAGAAGCTTTTTTGCCATCAGGTCAGTCAGGTATTGAAACATATTGCCCAGAGGGGCTGTGCTGTTTCCATCCTTGGAGGTATTTTTTGTAAAAGCAAATTTTTATCTCTTTAAGGAAGGTGGTCAAATGGCCTGGAGGATGTCTCTATGATTCTGTTCTGGCCTTTGAGAAATTGCTCTCTGAAGGACATCCTGTTCATTGGGCATCTCCTTTTTTTTTTTTTTTTTTTTTTTTTTTTTTTTTTTTTTTAAAGCTGAATGAAAAGGAACTGTTTTATTTTCCTTTTTTTTNTGATTCTGTTCTGGCCTTTGAGAAATTGCTCTCTTATGGACATTTTTTTCATTTTGCTTTTTTTTTTTTTTTTTTTTTTTTTTTTAATTTTTTTTTATTAGCAAAGCTGAATGAAAAGGAACTGTTTTATTTTCCTTTTTTTTGGGTAAATTCATTCCCTGAATATTATTTAGCTAAGTATTTCCTAAAAGATGTTTGATTGTATCAAACCTAAGTGTCTCTTCATTAATAACTTAATGCACCTGCTCTTTCAAGAGGGTTTAGTTAAGGTGCCTGATAATAAATGCTGTTTCCATTAATGATTTTTTTTTTTGAAAATGCGACACTAATGGGCAGATATGTAGCTCTGCAGGCTAAAGACTCTTTGATTAATTTGTCCATATTGTATTCCTGATTTCTTAGGCTAACCTTTTTGAGGCTGTAGGTGTCTGCTTCACCTTAATGTGTGTTGTTTGCAGCTTTGGGTGCCGCCTTCTTGCTGTAATCCTAATATCATGCTGAATGTTTTTTCTATGAAGCAACTGCTTTAGAGGGAGAGGAAAAAGGTATGGATTTAGATCTTGTGACTAGCAAGGGCAGAGGAGTTGGAGAAAAATGAGAATAGCTGAGTGGCACATACCCTTATGCACCAACCTGTAGTAGACCTAGGAGATAAAATTGCTGATTGCTTCTCAAGAATTGTTGTAATCATGTGAAGCTCTTGGCTTTGCTCYGATACTGCTAGTGGATGGCCTTTGAAGTTCCAAGATGAGGTGCATATTATATATGTTCAGTATATTATATATACTGAAACCTCAGTAACTGTTGGTAAGTGTGTAAGCTCTTCAGTACCCTTAGCTCCTCTGTCCTCATCAATTGTCCCTGTAATTATTCAAAGCGTTTTGGACCCTGGGAAACATATCAGGTGTGTGCTTTCTTATTCATTTGATTTTGAAGCACAAGCAGAGAGTCAATTGTAAGGGTTAAGCAAATGGCTTTGCACACTCTTTTTGTTTATTTAATTGTTTGTTTGTTTGARCAGCAATCAGGTTAGTCTTTACCTGGACTACAGAAAACAATACTGTATCTCTACAAGTGGCTCCCAAAACCATTTTCATGGGTTTTGTGGCCTTTTAAAAAGGTGGCAGAATAAGCCTCCTTCAGGTTTGCAAAAGGGTGTTGGATGGGTAGGAATCTCAGAGTGTCTTCCTTGTCTGGAAGGGGCTGAACGGAAAAGTGTTGAAACACGGCCATGGGGAGAATGCTCTTACGCTTCCATAACTGCCAGCCTGCTCTGCGTTCTTTTCAAAATAAAACCCTGTCCTGGTGAGAGGTACTCTCACACCCTTTCACTCTGCACATCTGTCTGAAGCCATAAAGCCAACTAGAATGATTTGGTAGAAAACTTGAGTAAATGTGCTGTAACTTTTTATTCTGGAAGTTGCCTATCTTCTATTTGTTGGGCATGGTCACAGATTTTGGCCAATAGATATGTATTGGATTGGACTGGACATAATTTATAGTTTCTTCAGATCTAATCTTTGGCTATCTTGTCCTCTTTCTTCCATGCTCTTAAAGCTTTGTTTTAAATGTGAAAGGAGCTGAATTTACCTTTTTTTTTTTTTTGTGTGTGTGTGTGTATGGGGAGGGGAAGTTAACTGAACAAAATATGTATGTTATCTTGTGCTTGCAGTACATGAAAATGGTTTAAGTAATAATAATTGGTTAATTTATTCGTACTTTTTTTAAAGTTAGAATCTGTGCATGRAGGGGAGGAAATACGTCATGCATTTGCGCAATAACGTTAGGCATAAATGACCACGTCTTTCAAACTTTTCCAAACAAATAGGTGGACAAATAAGAAATGTCAGGTTGCTGCATCCCAGAGGCCATCAAAATGGCAAAATGTCCTTGCCTGTTGACAGTCACTGCTTGGTCTGCCAAGATGCAGGCAAGAGCTTTGTGTTTTTTATCATATACTGGTATTCTGTGTCTGCGGCATTGTTAGGTGGAAAAGTCTGGTCACTCTTAAGCATTGTGCAACCTGCTGCTAGATCTGAGCATGGTAATGAGCCCATTGGCAATGCAGCTGGTGGTACTCCATTTCCATTATCGTGAAGAGAATACAGCTTATCAGACACCTATCAGCATCCACCCTTCACATGCTAAGAGGACAGAGAAGAGTTATTTCTGGCTGTAGCATTATAGCTTTTTGAGTATAGTCCCCATTACTGACCATCTCTCTAAATTGTCTTGTGATGTGAGCTGTGCATTAGCACATTCAGACTTGGGAAATGGTGGAGCTGCATTCATTTTACTCTCTTGTAGGAGCATAAGAAAGCACTGGGATGCAAGTGTGACCCTCGTAAATGTACTTGCCTGAAAATCTTCCAAATTTGTCTGCTCTGGGATGCACTTACTATGAGGTTGACACTGATTTCAGTATCCTGAAGAACTTAAAATACTAAAAGGGGTGGTGGTGGGAATGGCTATATAATTTTTGGCAACTGCTGCATACTTACCGTCTCTGGATCATGCTTAATTTAGCAGTCTTGCGCCCACCAGGGTCTAATATTCTCCAATAGTTTAATGCCCAGCTGTCTGTTTTTAATGCCCTATAGTCTTAGCAGAGATTGCCATCAGAGAGAAATGTTATTGCTTTTATCTAGAAACAGTTCCTTTTTTTTTTTTCTGATCCTCTTTCTAATAAACTAACTTTTCTCTTTTTAAAGGCTTCTTCCCCTAGAACAAATCCCTCCTACTTGTAGAACTGCAGTTTTTTTTTTTACTGAAACATCATAAAGCTCCCATTTGGGAGCTACCCAATTATATCTTATAATAATTCTATTGAATGATCTATAGTTCCACTTTTATTCGCTATTAGTATTTGGCTGATCGATGGGTAACCTAATTGATTGTTAAGGTCAAATGTCTTTATTGGCTGATGCCTGAATCTTTTCTCATTACGAGTTAAAAAACCATTCTATGATCTGTTAGAGTCCTTGTACTCATTTTTGCACACCAGCACAATAAACTTCATTATGTAGATGCTGGTGAACAATATACTTATGCAAGGTTTTGTGTGTTCTCAGGTCCAGTATTAAAAGGACATGAAATATTGAGGTATCTGGGTTGAGCAGAACTGCAGGAAGAAACACTTGATCATGGGTTTTCAGATTGTTCTGTGAATAAGGTAGCTGTGATGTGAAATAAATTCTTTGCTTTTATGACAGCTTAATCATTTCTAAGTGTACAAATGCAGAACCTTAACTGCTCTCATTTTGGCTTGTGATGCTTACTGAGGTGTGGGGGAGATTAACGTATGCTCCGGTACAGAAACAGGATCCTTGTCATTGCCTGMTATTTTGCTAAACTTTTTTTCTCTTCTGGCGAAACCGTTCACTGTGACTAGCTGATCTTTGTTTGGAAATGTACAGGTGTGCTGTAACAACTCAGTATCTTCTCAAATGGAAAGTATCCTCGCATAGCCTCAGAGGAGAAAATAGTGGAGCAGTGTCAATAGTCAGTAGAGATAGTCCCAATAAAACGGGGTTTTGCTTTTTCATCCCGGGTTTGTGGTAGTAATCTGTTACAAGATTCATATTTACCTCTGAATTTTCACGTATGTTAATGTATTTTTAGGCTGGGGTCTCACTTGCTATTCACAAGTGTCCCCCCACTCTTCCCAGTGCAACTCTGTTTCTGTCATCTAAGCATTTGCTGCATCTGGCAGGATGGATATTGATTCATTCTGCTTTACTTAAGATGCTTATAACTGAATTAGTTGGCCAAAACTCCCATATAGTTGATGAAGCTTCTTCATTCATTCATAAAATTCACTATTTTAAAAGTCTACTTTAGGATGAGAAAAATTGCACGCTGGACTCTATTAACTATAATGGGAACATGGGCTAATGATGTTGGATAATATTTGCAGATAAAGCTAACTCCTGGAGATGAGGTCACCGAGATACATGGCTATTTGTCACTGGCTTTTTTATGTGTCTGTCTTTTTTTTTTTTTTTTTTTTTTTTTTTTTTTTTTTAAATATGATTGCTGCCTAGTGTAAAACAAATAACTGGTTCCACAAAGCTGGGTCCTAGAGCTGGAGGCTGTCTCGGTTTTGTCTTCTAATCACTAGGCACCCTCTAAGGCACTTTTTCTTTAGTTGTGTGGTGGGTTTTTTTGTGTGTTTTTTGTTTGTTTGTGTTTGGTTTTTGTTTTTTTTTTTAAACAAATAAAAAGAGGGTGTATCTGCTTAAATTAGATGGTAGTTTGGTGTTTAGAGTGCTTTACTGGAGTATATATGATACGTGGACTCAAACCGGTCCATCTTAGGAGGATCTAAGTTCCCGATGTTCCACTTTCTGGGCAAATACTGTTAACTGTCAGCTTGCATTGAAAAAGGAGGCTGATGGTTTTTCTCCCTCTCCCCCAGTATCTCCAGAAGTTTCCAACCGCTAACAGCTGTTGAATGCTGTCTGTATGCATAAATACTTAATATAAATGCAACCTCTAAGGAGGCTGCTTGTTGTGTGGCAATTGCTTTATGTCTTATATTGCCTGAAAATGTAGTTCTCTGGTCTYTAGCTACCTAAGCAAGAGGTTTTATTGCTGCTTCTGAGGGCAGATGAGGGGGTTGTATCACCTTCTTGAATTCAACATCWATGTTATGCTCAAGTGATAGGCATTTTGGAGTGAGGTTGTATGTCTTTTAGCTCTGTGGTTCCACAGAGTGGAATTAGCACCAGATGCTTCATATAAATAAGGGCATTATCCGTATGCGTGTACTGGAACAATAGAGTATTGCAGTGTTACAGAGGTACAGTTCAGCTAGTGCAGGTATACCTTTATTCCAGAGAGGCAGGTCTAGATTAAGATTTATATTGGAATAACCCTGGATATAATTTTTTAATCTTTCTACAGCTGTACTTTATAGTTGTTTTCTTTTCCTCCTCTAGGAAAACTCACTCTCACTGACTGCTACAAATCAACGTTTTATGCAAAGTTAACAGCTGTTCTACTGAAGTTGGTATAACTTTTGGTTACCAAGCTACTACATTTTCCCAAATGGAAAACGTTGCTCTGGATGTTTTAATTTTTTTTTTTTTTCTCTTTTTTAATTCCTGCTATGTATGTATCAAGTTGTATTCGGATAGAGATAGAACATACAAAACCATCTCCAAAGTTGGGTTGTTTTTCTTGGGTTTTTTTTGGGTTGAAACACCCTTTTCAGTATGGCTTCTTCTGGAAGTCTGTTGAAACAACATGTTTTATTGGCACAACTTCTATTAAGGGAAGTAACAACAAACTACTGCTGATCTCCTTGGGTCAGATTTTTTGGAAGTATGCTGTTGCCTATGRATGCGGAGATAGTTAATATTGAACGGTATCAGTGTAGTATCTTGCATGACTAAGCCCTTGAATATCAAAGAGAGTTGGGAATGGACCTGTTTTGTGTTTCAAAACCTTACTGAATGGATTTTGGTAGTCTTACAGATGTCTTTCAAGCTTGTAGGATTAGTGGCGCTCRTGCTTTTCTACCTTTGTGTGGAAAAGTTTATTCATAGACTTGAAGAAGTTGCTTCCCTGCTTTTTCAGTTCTTAGCTAGACTTTCAACTAATTCTTCTGACATAATCTAAATGAATAAAATACTTTCCATRTCTGCTTGTTTAAACAAAATGGGGAGAATTTGAGGCAAAATCTTTTTCTWACAATAGAAACTAGAAGTATGGATATCTAGGATGTTGTAAATGCTTTGTTGGGTAAAATATGCATCTGAAAATACTTGATTCATTACACAGGAGGATGTTTCCCTTGGTTCCATATGAATAAAAAGCAGCATTTTATGACTTTACTCTTTAGGTCTCAGTCCCATTTCCCCCACCCCTCCCCCCCCAATTTTAACTTTATAAAGGCATATTTTTTTTTAAAAAAAAAAAAAAAAAGTATTTAATAAGTATTTAATTTAACATATACTGTATGTTTTTTAATTTTTGAAAGATTCCACTAAATGAAAGTTGTTTAATAAAAGTAACTTTTAAAGGCTCTCTAGTGTTCTATGCTAAAATTTGAAAGGTGGTTAAACCATAAGAAAGCACTCCAACTGCTTTATGGAAAAAAGAAAATAACTGCATAATACAGTGGTCTATTTTATTTGTTACTGTAATTAGGAATATGTTGTGTTCTGTTAACATTTCATTTAATTTTCTTTTAATTGTAGTTAATGATGAAGAACTAAAGAAAAGAATAGCTGAAGAACTGGCATTAGAACGAGCCAGGAGAGACTCTGAAGCTCAAAAGAGAAGGTTGGTTTGTTAATAACGATATTTAAAACAAACATGTACTTAATGCTTTTATTACTGTTATTTATCTACTTACTATAAACAGTTGAATTTTATGCCCCAAGACAAAATGGTAGGTAAGACCTTTGGGCGATATAGCAAGTTTTGATATTAAATACGTGTTAAAACAACAAATTAACTGTAATTTCCTTGTAAGAGGTGATACAAAATGTTGATCTAAATCCCTTTTGACCTCATAAGCCTGACTTTTTTTTGCAGTCTTTTAAGCTCAATCTTCGTTGATTTCTCCTGAGTCCAAATATTTACTTTGTGTTTAGAGATAGAAATAGCTTGAGAGCAATGTAGAGCTGGGTTACTTATAATCCCTCTGTTTGATCAAAAGGTAAATTTTAACAGCAGTAGAATTGGTRATTCTTGTTGTTTCTGTGAATTCTAGGTATTTCTGTGAGCTGTGGTATGTTTAGAACTGCTTTAATAGTACAGCATATTGCTTTGAAGATACAAAGTACTGTATTAAAACAGTTGACTAGTAGAAAACCCTTTTGACATCCTTTCTGTACATTGAAACATTACTTTCTTACGCATGTTTTTTCAGAGATTGTAGTAGACTGTGGAAGACTGGGTAGAGTCATACAGAATGTACTGGCAGACTTTGGATGCAGCATTTTTGAAATATACTCTGCAATGTTTAGTATGGTACTGTGGGATTATTAGCAATTAAAAAATTTCCTGTTTGAATTTGAAATCAAGTTTGGCTATACGGTGGACTTGGTGAACTTGTGTGTTAATTCGTACTTTATCTCAGTGATTTTTCCTAAATAGATAATATGACATACTGAATATAAATATTAACCTACACATTGTCCTCCATTCTAAGAATGGGAAGAAAGGCTCATTATGATGAAGTAAAAAAATTAGAATGTAATTAGTACTACTTAAACTGTCTGCAAATATATCAGTTGTTTCCTACACATCATCATATTATTATTTAATTGAGATAGGCTGATGGAGTATATAATTAGATAGGACTATATAAATGTCCCAGAAAAAAAAAAATCAGGCTTTTTTTCCCAACCAGCAATAAAGGAAATCAATATGTTACAGTGAAATCTCTCCTCTCTTGAACTGGGCTTTGACAGGAAAACTTGCATTACATTTGAGCTTAATGTTGACTGCTCAAGAGTTCAGCTAAATGTGATTATACTAGGGAAATATTTGTTTTGTAACTTCAGTATTTTGTCGTTTGACACTCTTCAGTAATTTTCATTAAGTATTCCATAATTCAGTTTTCATGGGTTGTGGATTAATCTGTGAAAGGTAGGGAGTAGATTGGCTTGTTGAATACCTGATTTTATATTTCGTAGGGAGCAATGCGGGCAGTCTTCCCTTTATTTGGCTAAGGATTAGTGAGGAAGATACTAGATATTAAAAGGATCCTGTAAAATCTTTTTGTTGTCTTAAAATTAGGTTGAAGAATCTGTGCTTTTGAAATGTAAACTATAAAAATAAATTAAAATAAAAATATAAAGAATAAAATGACAAATATCAAGTCTTGTTAGCAGCTTTAACCCTTTTCTAGTTTGTTGGGTTTTTTTAAGCAATAAGCAAGGATTTCTTATTATGCTTCCTACACAGTATAAAAGTATATTTTAACCTGATTGTAGAAGCTCTTTTCATGTTGGATGAAACAACTTTAAAAGATGCAGATGTTTACTTAGCTATTACTTGAGGTCTTTATGGGCTGAATTCTGGTTGAGGTTTGTGTTTTAAAAACATCCAAGAAGTGCTGTAGCAAACATGGAGCTGTTCTCCTCTGGAACATATTCTTCTGAGAACGAACTGAACACTGCTCTGTTGATTGCTTAAAGAACAGGTTTATGTTGTGCAGGTTCAGCATACCTACCCCTCCTGTTTTGTTCTAGTTGAGAAAGCAATCTCCCCACAATGCAGGGGCATGAGAAATGTTTGTGCAGTGTTCTTTTTCAAGTCAGGATCCATACTTTCAGGTGAAAATAACGCAGTCTTCTGTACAACCTCCTGTGCCAATCTTCTGACGCTCATGCACTTACAGAGTCAGTATAAGTTTTCATCATTACTGGACTTCAATTTTCAAGTACCTACTTAAGAGCTAGATACGCATTGTTCAGATATTATTTTTTTATTATTATTTTTAAAGTATTTTATGTCTTGCATGTTTGTCCAGTGCAGAGTGTTCTAGGTAATATAAACATGAAAAAGAAAATATTACTCTCAGCTGCAGTTATTTGTAATAAACATACAAATACATTGATGCAGTGTTGGGAAACAGAACGAAACCTGAGTTTGCAGCTGTACTGTGCTTAAAACATATAACGGAAGGAAACTGTTAACAGAGAGCAGTTTATAGTATTCATATGTCAATAGTTGCACAAGAAAAAATGCAGTGTAAATGCAGGTTTCATAACTTATATGGTGGGATGCAGTATACAAATGCACTGGTGCTGTTTGAGGCCAGCTGGACTGAAGCGTGATGGCGTCTCATGTCTGTGTGAATAGTGTCATGCAGAGCTGTGATCACTGGCGCTCTCAGCGCCGATGTCAGGCTCTTTGACAGGGAAGTGCATATAATGAGGCCTGACCCCCGAGCATAAGGTTTGCAACTTTGACTTGTTTTTCCTAGATAAAAGTGCTGGATTTATACTTTTTTTTTTGAAGAGGTATGGTAGGGGCATARCCCTGTCATTAGTGAATTTAACTGGTATCCTAGTATTAAAAACTACTTGACCTTGCACTTCTGATCTATTAACAATTTAATTTGATAACCCACTACTTTTCTTTGTTGACAGTCTTTTAAGACACATGCTGATGGTATGTGACACAAAATTAAAGATCTTTTATCTCTGCATTCATTTTACGAGACTTTTTACCATAGATGGTGTATTTTGCATGTGTATATTTTCATTCCTTTCTCAAAACATTGTTTTTTCTAATCTTTAAGTGAAACAACATTTTGACACATAAATATCTGAAACTTGCAACTGTTCGTTGTGTCTGATTCCAACTGTCTAATAGCTAATTTCAGTACTGTTTCTGTATGCAGTGTATGACCACATTTTGATCTGATTGTGAGATGTATTTTACTCATTTCAGACTGTGAAGGAAATTTTAATTTTAACTTGCTATATAATTTATTTATTCACACATACATACACAGTACAGATGGACTACTCTTACTATATCAAGTTAAGATCTGTGCTGATTTCTGGGATTAGAGCTAAAGGCTGACTCTTCAAATTGTATTTTAATGCTGTCAGTGCACTCACAATACATGAATTCACAGCTCTTGTTTAAAGAGACTTTGAGTAGTTATACATAAAGTAGTGATTTAGACCCAGCTTTAGAACGTGTGTCCAAAATGGTATGCCCACTGGTCTCTCATATTATTTCTGTATGCTTCTTCACATATTTTCACCTCTTTTTTTGTGTGATTGAATATAGTTATGAACCTATATACTTCTTTGCTGAGAATAGGAAGCTTGCCTAAACTTCTGGCTATATGAGAATAGGATGAAAACCAGGAGGCTTCTTGGGAACTTAAATTTCCCCACAAATAATGATGAACCTTTACAGGACTTTCTTCCCCCAGAATTTGAAAATCCATATAGAGGTTGTAGAAACATTGTAAGTCGATGTGAAGGTTAATAGCTACCGTCATGAGAACGTGTGTGGCTTCTAGTCTGTTGATGGAAATTTAAGCATTACCAATGGCTGAATTCCCCCATGTTTGACTGTCCTGGGCCAGGACACCTCCTCGTCTCACTTACTCTTTTTGCAGTCCAACTAATGGACAAACATTCCTGGAAGTGTTTTAATAAAGCTGCCTTTCGGCTGATTGTCCACTGGGAATATACCTGCTTATTTGGATAGACTGCAGCTGCTGTGTATAGAAGTCTTTTTTTCCTTTCCATCATCTTAAGTGGAAGCAACATTTATTCTCTCAGAAATGAGCTGAGTTGCACATGAAGGAAGGGTGTCTACTTGCCTTGTGTCTTACATTTTCTCATGTATCTGCTGGCTAGTGTTGGAGGTGGGTTATATGGAGGTGGGTTATATGAGTAAGTTGGACCTTTAGTCTGACTGGTGTAGGTATTCTTATGCTCTCCAATCAGTTGTGGAAAAGAGGAACGTGTTAACTCTGTCTTGCATTTCATAATAAAGTCATATTGACCACAAACCCTGCTGAAGAGCTGAAGTTGATTCTAGTTCATTCGTTCTTTTACTCAGCCCAACTATTGTTTCTCACTTTGGTTTTTGAACATTTGAAACGTTTCCTTTAAAAGTATTTGCATTTAGAAAAGTTAAATTGATTATTATTTGATTGCAACAGAATTTGCAGTGACTGCATTAGCAGATGAGACCAGTTAATGTGTCAGAGCTACAATCTTAYGATAATACTCAAGGTAACGTAGAGGTTGTAACACTATCAGTATTATAGCAATTATAGCAATAATACTATTATTGTTACAGTTGGTAATACTAGAGAGCTTCTTTATGTTCTGACCAGAAGTAAGAGAAAAGAGTAATGTGCCTTTTTCCCCCTAGAGAAAATACAGCTTTGGTATTTCTGTAGTCTGTTCTCCATTTCATGTCAGTACCTACCAGGACCTTCCAGAAATATTCCCTATTCTTACAGTGTTAGAGAGAGACTCCACTCTTTATAAGGTTTCATATTTACTGAAAACAAAGTGTAAGTTAGTACCTTAATGGTTCAACAAACCACATGCATATCACTACTTCTTTGGACATCTTAAAAGGCTTTCTGAGTGTGAGGTGTTTTTTTTGGGTGTTTTTTTTTTTTTTTTTTTGGTTACTGCCTCTGGTATGTATGGTCCCTCCAGACCTACTAAAGAAGCAGGCTTTTGTCCCCTGTGAAATATGTGCCAAAACTGCTGTTACACAACTCTGTAAGAAAAGACTCTTAAAAAGGAGAGAATAGGCACAAGAACTTGAGTTTGACAGTAGTGACAAGTAATAAATGGTAATTGTTGACGTAGTTTCTTTTTTCACAAAGTTCTTAACTTCATTTCCATTGTCACAATAGAAAGAGATGCAGAGTTTGTGAAACTAGTTATTTGCCGTGACATGAGATGATACAATGTATGACAATGAAACTTCTGAATCCTTTAGCTGTTTGGATTTCCTCCTGAGGTATAGTCTTACAAATGTAGATCATTACACTGTCTTGTCATAGCTGTTGAACTCTTTTATTTTAATCATTTTGTTGATGTTGGCAATGAGAGAGTCTGAAATAGCTGTTCCTATTGAAGTAATTGGAAGCATTTCTTCTGATAGCACAGAGGTGGCCCGCACGGTACCGGATGGTGCCATGGCTCATGAACTTCAGCAATGAGAAGCTGCTTCTGGTCAGCAAGATGTGTCTGCTCCATGGAGTTCTGCAGAGAAATCTGCACAACTCGGTGGACCAGTAGGTATGTTCTGGGACAGTACGACAGTAGGAAACTAGCACTAGGGATCACAAAACGCACCTTTGGAATAAAGAGAAATGGTATTAGGCTAAAGAGGTTTATTGCCTAGAAATAAACTTTATCGGTCATGAGATTTTTCCAGTTTTACCTCTTGTGTCTCAATGTCTGTCTGGCTTGCTCTAGTTTGCCTCTTTCTGCCAGAACATGGTACTGGAGCTGTTGTACTGTCCCTCTTAACCTGGGTGTCTGATTCTCTGTAAGGCCTTTGACACGGTCCCCTACAACATCCTTCTCTCTAAATTGGAGAGATATGGATTTGACGGGTGGACTGTCCGGTGGATGAGGAATTGGTTGGATGGTTGCATCCAGAGGGTAGTGGTCAATGGCTCAATGTCCAGATGGAGATTTGTGATGAGCCAATCCCGCAGGGGTCCGTACTGGGACCAGTACTGTTTAATATCTTCATCAATGACATACAGTGGGATTGAGTGCACCCTCAGCAAGTCTGCAGATGACCCCAAGCTGAGTGGTGCAGTCAACACGCCTGAGGGATGGGATGCCATCCAGAGGGACCTGGACAAGCTGGAGAAGTGGGCCCGTGTGAACCTCATGAGGTTCAACAAGGCCAAGTGCAAGGTCCTGCACCTGGGTCGGGGCAACCCCCAGTGTCAATACAGGCTGGGCGATGAAGGGATTGAGAGCAGCCCTGCCAAGAAGGACTTGGGGGTACTGGTGGATGAAAAGCTGGACGTGAGCCGGCAATGTGCGCTCGCAGCCCAGAAGGCCAAGCGTATCCTGGGCTGCATCCAAAGCAGCGTGGCCAGCAGGTCGAGGGAGGGGATTCTGCCCCTCTGCTCTGCTCTGGTGAGACCCCACCTGCAGTACTGCGTCCAGCTCTGGAGCCCTCAGCACAAGAAAGACATGGACCTGTTGGAGGGGGTCCAGAGGAGGGCCACGAAGATGATCAGGGGGATGGAACGCCTCTCCTATGAGGAAAGGCTGAGAGAGTTGGGGTTGTTCAGTCTGGAGAAGAGAAGGCTTCGGGGAGACCTTATTGCAGCCTTTCAGTACTTAAAGGGGGCTTATAAGAAAGATGGGGACGGGCTTTTTAGCAGGGCCTGTTGCGACAGGACAAGGGGGGATGGCTTTAAACTAAAAGAGGGTAGATTTAGGCTAGATATACGGAAGAAATTTTTTTATGCTGAGGGTGGTGAAACACTGGCACAGGTTGCCCAGAGAGGTGGTAGATGCCCCATCCCTGGAAACATTCAAGGTGAGGTTGGACGGGGCTCTGAGCAACCTGATYGAGTTGAAGATGTCCCTGCCCATGGCAGGGGGGTTGGACTAGATGACCTTTAAAGGTCCCTTCCAACCCACACTATTCTATGATTCTAAATATGTAGTAATAACTTGACTTTTGCCTTTTCTCTGCTTATTCTGGATGAGCTCAGCAAATATTTACTGTTTTTCCTAATTTCCCAAGAAGTCAATGAGTAAAAACTTTTAATGTTATGTCTCTGGAGAACACGCGTGGGGGAATTAGGTGATTTTCCTTCTCCTCCCATCGTTAATCTCTAAACTGAATAGAAGTTTATCTACTACATACACTAGCTTTGTTCTTGAATATAAAACTATTTGTTAGAGTCCACGATACTGTACTGATGGTGCTCGATAAATCTTTTTGTTTATAAAGAGTTTGCATTATGAAAGGCATACACAGAAGAAAAGATATTTTGAAAAAGCAAAAGTGAACAACAACTTTTATCATCAGCATAATGATAAAATTTTAGCTACTGTCAACCTCATCAAGCTGCTGGATTCCTCCACTAAAATATATACAAAACAATATTTAAGAGGCAAACGAAGGATGTGATTTCCCATAGAAATTGAACATTCATGAATGATTACTTACCTTTTTTTTCCCCTTGAAAATCAGGGAAATTTCAGTCGTTTATTTTGCTAATTGTTTAGCTTAGGCTAATTATATTTGTGGTTTTTCAGTCTCTCTTGCTTGGCGAGTGTTTCCTAACTTCCCCTTTTTTTATATGATTTAGCACACGGCAAATATTAATTATATGTAGAATGAGGTGTTTTTACAAAATGCTGTTCATGACAGTCCCTTCAATATTGCAGAAAGTTCATTTTGTTCAAGTCTTCAATATATACATGCATGTAATTTTGTTAGCATGCCAAATATATGTCCCTGTGCAGTTTGCTGATGTATGACTGTCCCAAGAGACCCAGAAGACTGTTTTCCCTATGCTTAGTTGTACTTGGGTTCTCCTATATCGTATCTCCTGTGATTCCAGCATTTGTTTCTTAGAGGAAAAGCACTACTGTAAGTAGGACCCTTAAGGTGGGAAAAGGCTTAAAAGTAGTCTTTTGTTTGGTTTGGTGGCCCTTCAGTAACTCTGTTGCTAGGTCTGTTCTAAAATTGTTTAAGGCATGACAAAGGTAGAAAATTATCAGGACTAGCGCTGAGCATTGTGCAACTGTTGCTCAAAATCTTATTAAAAAGGATCTGATGTATGTAGAAGTTAGTGTATCTCAAATCTTTTTTTATAACATCTGTTTAGGCAGTCGTAACCCTGCAAGATTACTTCTGTTTAAATTAAGATCATGGACATGGGTTAACTTGATTTGAGGAACGTGCTTGAACTTCTCCAGGTGACTTCATCTGAAGCTGAATGGGGGACATTCCTCGGATCCCTTGTGAAGGGAATTGAATAGGTGGTAACTGTCAGTGGATGGGAAATGGTGGGTATCTGGAGATTAATGATTTTAACCAGCAGATCCAGAAGAGGACTATTGCCTGCAGCCTCAGGAGTGTTTCAGTGTCTCCGAACTACCTTGTACTATACGTACAAGCCTGCATTTTCTTTTGTAGTCTTATTCAGTCCTTGTCCAGCTTTCCGGGCCTTCTAGTCGTTGCCTATTGGGTTCCCCATTATCCCTTCCCTGTATTGCCTTCTGCTTATTTTCYGGTATGGTCACCAAAAAGCAATTAGCAGAACAAGAAAAACAYGGACCTGTTGGAGCAGGTCCAGAGGCGGGCCACAAAAATGGTCAGAGGGCTGGAACACCTCTCCTATGAAGAAAGGCTGAGAGAGTTGGGGTGGTTCAGCTTGAAGAAGAGAAGGCTCCAGGGAGACCTTATTGCAGCCTTTCAATATATAAAGGGGGCTTATAAGAACGATGGAGAGAGTCATTTTACTAGGGTCTGTAGAGACAGGACAAGGGGCAACGGTTTTAAACTGAGAGAGGGAAGGTTTAGATTGGACATAAGGAAGAAATGTTTTACGRTGAGGATGGTGAGACAGTGGAACAGGTTGCCCAGAGAAGCTGTGGATGCCCTGTCCCTGGAAGTGTTCAAGGTCAGGCTGGAGGTGGCTTTGAGCAACCTGATCCTAGTGCAAGATGTCCCAGCCCATGGCAGGGAGGTTGGACTAGATGGTCTTTAAAGGTCTGTTCTACCCCAACCATTCTGCAATTCTATGATGGCTTTTGATAACTCCTAGGTTTTGCTGTGTTTTGACTATCTAGTCTCCTGTGACGACTTCGGTAACTTTTGTCTTGAAAGCTGCATGAAAAATGCTTTTCTTGAGTAATACAGATGATAGATTTTCAAACATTCCCTGGTAATGAATTGCTGGAGTCTGTTCTACTTGGCTAGCTGGGCTCCATATGGTGTGGCATTTTATCTGTCATTAGCTGGATAACTTATTGCAACCTCTGTATTTCTAAACATCCTCATTTGTTTAAAGAAAATCTTCCTAAACTCTAAATCAGCTTTTAAAAATATGTACACACTGGTGCACAAAGGTGGCTCTCAGTGGTAGGTTGTTAGACTGCAGCCATTAGCTGCTTTATATGTTTTTTTTTGTTGTTGTTGTGCTTGGGGGAGGGTCTTTATATAACTGCAATTCACTTTATGGTTTAATTGATACTCTGATGTGTCTGAGTGCTTCTCCCCCCCCCCCCTTGTTTTGTCATGTCTCAGCGGTACATTGTATATATGACAAGCTCTTAGTAAACTTCTTGGAGTAGACAGCTTTTGCAGAAGACAACAACAAATTCACCAGCAAAAATGTTAAGTGAAAGAAGAATGAAGAACAATATTAGAGAAGAACTCTTTGGGAAACTACATGCCGACGATGTTATATTAAAATCAATACTGGGGCCTGACCTTTTTGTGCTACTGTGTATTTTAAAGCTTACTATTGATTTCTGTTTTAATAACATGTTTATTCTGGTTTACTGGCATAGGTTTGGAGAACATAAAGAAAAAATAAAATGATTTATTTACAATATTCATTCTGTATTTTACTGAGGTAAATTTATGAAGAGCATATTAATGTATCTTCAGTTCATATGGGTAGTGCACTAACTGTGATTGAAAACTTTTTTGAAGTAGATTTATTTTCTTCCTAAATGATTATATTTTCCCAGGTAATTAGCTATGTTAAATTGGGAGACTGTCTTTTTCTTGCAGTGTTCTTCTCACAGGGGAAAAGAAGCTATTTTTTTTTTTTTTGAAAATAGTTGTTAATCTAGTGTTCTGCCACAGGGACCTCTTGATAGTGTTTAGATTAAGTGTGAAAACAGTCAGGGAAATTATATCTTCTCTGCTGACAGAAGGATTGAAAGCTGGAAATACTTTCATGAAGCAGTAGAAGTGATTATAATTGTTTTGACTTCTGATAGGTCAGGAATAAGAGTTTAATATCTTCTGGCATGAGTGACCATACTGTTTTTAAAAAAACAGCTAAAGGTATTACCCAATTGATAATGACATTTAGGAATGCAAGAACTGGTACCACAGACTTTCACCAAAGCTTGCCTCCTCTGGTCGTCCCTTCTCTGACAAGGTTTCCATGAAGTAAGTATTGCAGAGAGAGATTGAAGCAAAGTTTAAAAATATAATTGAGAGAAACTGCTTTTAGAGGGAATTTTCTTCATCACTGTTGTCATTCCTGGGGGGGAAAGGGGGGCGGGGGAAGTTACACAGTCTGGTGTGAAAAGGTATACTTCTGAAGTAAAGCTCTGTTTTCAGTACAACCACATTTATGTAGCCTATGGATAATTGTTCTATCTTTGTTCATACACCTTTATACAGCATGACTTGTCTTCCATCAGTGCTGGGAAGCTTAACCTTTTTCTAATATGACATTGAGTGTATCAGGAAAAAAACCTGGCTGTTGATTTGAGARAGCAAAACTTGGATATTTTATAGTGATAAACAGGACTTTGGAAGATAAGTCATAAATTGCATATAGACTGGAAAGAAAGGCTAACGTCACATCTGATAAGGGCCCCCTGTCTCTGAATGTGACGTATTGTGTGCATGACTCTCTCCTTCCATATCTGAAGATGTATGGTTGGTAGAGAGAGGACTTAAAATAGTAATTGGGTAAGATTGCAGAGAAGGCTTTTCTGGAGTGTAAAATTAGATAATGCTGGGCAGTGGTGAGGGCTATTCATTTATCAAAACAAAACATTCAAGTTTGGTGTGTATAACTGATTTTATAAAAATAAAAAAGTAAAACCTATTTCTTTTGGTGAGTGTCCAAAAGGCCGCTTCAGCCTCAGGGTTGGGGGACACACCTAGGAGACAGCAGCAAGTTTTGGCATCGCTTCCACAGGTTGAGTTCCTCCTGTTCCCCCTTCCTATGCCATCTCAAACATTTCCCCCCGACTCTGTCACAGCAGAAGTTTCCCTTGTCTGATCTTGCACCCAGCAAAAGATTCAGACGTGAATTTATTCTTTGACAGCTATAATATTACTGAAGTCTGGAGGATTATGGGATAATACTGCTCTGTCACAGGAAAAGAGGGAATGAGGAGGGTCAGGCTGAGTCAAGACTGTCCCTTTGCAGGCAAGGGAAGAAAACGAGATGAAGAGAAAGACGAGATGACATTTTGGGTTCGAGCAGAGATTTACCTATAAAACAAATACTGTGATCAGGTGAGCTGTTGTAACTGTTGCGTCTTTGGAGAGCCATCTGTTGAAAAGATAATTCTGTTATGGAAGCTCAAGTCACCTTCTGAGTGGGGTTGCATTGTACCCTTTTTAAAACCATAAAAGTTTAGCGCACAATCTTACCTGCAAAATGCCAAGGAAGCATAAAAATGTTCGCAGCCATGCTGCTTATGAGGTCGAGGGTTTGGAAATATCGAGCTATCTTAGAAGCCTGCTTTACTTTCCTTATTGTTTTCTGCGAAGAAAAAACAGTATTTGGCAATGGTAGAGTTACTCTCCAAGATTTCTGTTATTGGTCTGACTCTCCATTAATACCATTTTGTCTAGTTCTTGGTATATATGGAGATGAATCTTGGAGACAGGAAGTAGAAATTGGAGAAAGCAGCGCTATAATTCACTCCTACCTTTATAAACCCCATTTTTCAAGGGATTATTTTTCTCTTCGATTTTAAAACTTGGCATCTCAACTGACAACTTGTATACCAAGCTTCATCTTGATAAGTTTATTTCTAGGAGAGATGGGAAAATGACTTGAAGCCAGTGAGTTTATTTGGAGAGAACATCAACAAAAATAATACTGCTTCATAGTTTCAGATTCAAGTAGAGCGAGGAGGGCAGCTATTCCCCCCTGGCAATTTTAAACAAACCTTTGCTTTCAAACTGCTGAGCTCTTTCATTTTGAAAAGTAGCAAATGAGTAGACATAGCAGAGAAACACTTAATAATAATAAAAAATTTTGTAACAGTCACTTCATTTTAATGGAAAATTAATGTTGTCATAATTTCATGACTGCCTTTGCAGATCCCAAGAGGAGTGATATTAAGTTGGAAAGTAATTTCAAGTGGAGTTATGTGGATATCGGGGAAAAGTCTTAGCTAAATACATATACAAATTATATAAAACAGTTTTACTATTCTGACTTAGGTTCTCTGCACGCCTCTGGCATAAAGGTAGAAATTTGTTCATCTCTTCTGTCTTTATATAATACTGATCTATATGCACATATTTTAAAAACAGTGGCTTTATGAAGTATAATTACAAAATCCCCTCAAACAACCTTCTCTCCCTCCTACTCGCCCTCCCTCCTCTCCACACTCAGCACTCCCCCCCCCCCCCCCCCCCCCCCCCCCCCCCCCCCCCCCCCCCCCCCCCCCCCCCCCCCCCAAAAAAAACCCAACCAAACCCCACAACCCAAGTATCTTAATAAAGAAAGTCAACTCAGCCATCTTCTATAAGGTACGAGCAGCCATCGGACTGACAAGAGTCAGCGTCCATATTGCAATACGTATTAACAAGCTGTCCGTGGAAGTGTTGTTAAATTGAAGAGCTGTATATAATTACAAGTTTTGAAATTAGTGTCTTTGATCTTTTGATCAAGGACTGGCACATAAAATGACATGGCCATTAGCAAAGATTTTTCAATTGATGTTATGCTGAGGCTGGAAGGCAGCTGGAAGAAGGAAATGAATGAATATGTTCAAYTGAATGATATTACTTGGACTCATTGTTATGGGTGATTTGAGAAGTATAGCATTTGAAGTGGGGGGTAATTGAGAGAATGGAAATAAATGGTTAAGTGGGGCAAGGTGGAACATAGTCTTAACCGAGATAATTTTGTATTAAGTTCAGTGTTTTCTTGGGTTGGATAGCAGACTTCAGCCTAAAGAACGAGTAAAGCAAAGCACTTGATACCTTGCCCTCCTTGATATTG
Organism: Phoebastria nigripes; assembly: GCA_035582835.1. Lineage (NCBI taxonomy): Eukaryota > Metazoa > Chordata > Aves > Procellariiformes > Diomedeidae > Phoebastria > Phoebastria nigripes. The sequence continues at coordinate 49,163 of JAYKAV010003254.1, forward strand.
CTACTGGACATGTCCGAAACTAATTTAAGAATTGTAAGACAATTTGAGACTGACCGAAGACAAGTGTGTAATGGGACATATTGGAGGGAGGAGTTAACATTATGGGAAAAGTTTACTTGCTGCTTAGGGATCAATTTTGGAATCACTATYGCTTTTATGTTTACAGTAATATTTCTGATGACTGATGCACTGATTTATATATGTGTATGACCAGCATTAAGGAGGGACAGGTCACCATGAGGAAGGAGTGGATATGCAATAAAGTAGTGGAGTTCTTGTTGTATTTAATAATATGAAGTGCAAGCATAGGAAAGTAACAGTAATATAGTACAAGACCGTAGGACAATCTCMCTCAGATTACTGTATGCAGTTTGAGGTAGGTAGGCCAAACGCCTCCCCCCCCACCCCATGAAACAGGTACTGTTCATATTTGTTTTCATTATTTTAATTTGCAAGTTCCAGGGAAGCTGCTAGCTCTCATCAGAGGACAAAAAGACCTCCCCCACCCATATCCTGAGTGTGTAACTTGGCCTCTCTCTTTTCCTCCTTCTCATTTGTTTATTTTAACTTAACTCTGGGCTGTTGGAGGTTGCCTAGCTTCCATGTTATAGCTGTGGTAAATCAGGTGGGATGATTTCAGTGGTACTGGCAAGTGCCTGGTTGCACTTTGCTTATGTAGTAAAGGGGGAAGCCAGTCACTAGGACTGGAATACATCAGGTTAGATTTGGAGGGCTTTATTTTGCAGCCTGCTGGTGTATAGGACAAGTTGCGTTACTCAGAATTGTTTGACGGGACAGGAATTGCAAGCATTATTGGTACCTTTGATCTCTTCTCTCTTCCTGCATGCACCATAATCATGAGAGCTYTTGATCATTTGTAGTGAATTTGTCAAAGAATTTTGATTGTGCGTATTGTGGTCTATAAAGTGGATAGCAATTTGGATCCATGTAGTCATGTTTGAATGGTTTTGGACTAAGCACTCATGAAATGTTTGCAAATCGGCTTGATGACTGCATGTTCCTTTTTTGACTTTATATTCCTACATTTTTAAAGCTTTAGGATTTTTGGTTTGCCTTGCTTCTTTTCTATTTTACCAGTCCTAATTCTCTTGTAGTTAATGAGAGATTTGTTCAGTATGTAGATGTCTCAAAAACCACTTGGGTAGAACGTAAGTTCAGGAAAGTTACATTCCAATCTTAAATTTAGAGGAGTCTTCTGCGTTCCCATAGATGTGTTTTAGTAATGTTTTGGGTTCTCCCTCCAGCCCTCACTCAGAGCAATGCATCATTTAAATTACAATTCACATAAAACTTTGCCAAAAGAGCAAAGTAAATTAGAGGGGGAAAAAAAAAATCATATTTTGCCTGTTTGGGATACGTGGGCAATATGAGTGCAAAAAAAGTTGAAGGCAAAATGTGTCCTTTTTACACCATGGCTTCACGGTGCAGGAGAATGATATTTTCTGTTAACATTTGCATAATCTGAAATACAAGGTTTAGAAATGAAACTTTAGGGCAGATATTTAAAGAAAGTGGTTGCTACTAACGTTAGGAATAGCCCCCTTCACCTGTAGTATGCAAAGTCTTATGTGAATAATTTTTTTYCCATGTAAATAGTGTTAGGAAATCACTTCAATTTAGTAGAACTTTTTTGTGTTGTCATTCTGAGACTTTTGTGAAAAAGACGACATTGCCTTTCAGGTAGTTTGTTTGTATATCTCAGTTCTTAACTATGTTTTACAGAGGCAGATGAACTTTTGATAATTTACCTAACTTTGCAGTCAGGTGAATAATYGGTTACTAGAAATTGAGTAGGAGAAATATCCATTTCACACTTCTCAGACATCAGTTCAGGTTAAAGTTGTTTTCCTGACGTCTCTCGCATCTTTTCAAATCCCTTGTCAGCTACAGTGATTTTCAACCACAGCTTTCTATGGCACATTCAGCATGCACTCATTAAATATTGAAACTCAGTACTCAGAAACATTATTCATTCATTAATATTGCATCATGGCCTAAACTGCATTGTTCAAAACATTTTTGGATGTTATGCAAGTCTGTCAGAATGCATTAACAAACTCGCTTGTGTCAAACTAAGCAAAAAACCTGATGCACAGTATCCACTGTAAACACACTCCACTCTTATTTTTAGTCAGTGTAAGCTTTTTGAGTTGAGGGGGTAGCATATAGAAATGGAAGTGTTCAGAGATGAAAGATGAAGTAAGCTGGATAAAATTAACATTAATGAAAAAAAGACCCTCATTGTAAGAAAGCATACGATTTTTTTTTTTTTTTTGATACTGAAATGTTTTAGTTTTACATCTTCTTAATGGATTTCATATTTGAGGATCACTTCCAGTTTTAAAGACTAATACCTCTTCAGATTTTTCTACTTTTTATAGAAAAGAGGAGAGGATGATTTTCCTGATAGTGGACTTTGAAATAGGAAATATTGTGATTTTGGTTCGTTGGAGGTAATGAAAAATGACACAGTTCATGCTTTGGACTTGAATGAGTTTATCTTGGATCACCACAGATCCATCAGATTGTGTAGCTTGGAGACTGTAATAAAGATGTAACTGGCAAGTAATCATTTCCCTGAAAAGAAAATGTTTAATCTTTGATAGCATAATAAATTTTCAATATCCACAATAAGGGCTGAAAATGATATATTGCTGTATTTGCTTTTAATGTAGTATTGTTTACCGATTTTTATATTTCCTATGGATTCTGGATTAATTTAGAATAAAACATGTAGTGGCCATTGAAGCACAGAACTAGTATTTTTTTTAACATTTCTCAGTGTGTTGCTGTTGCCTGTGAATTAAAAGGTGCTTTTTCCTTAATGATAATCTTTAATATCTGCAGGTGTTTTTCAAAGAACGACAGAAATGGATATGTTGAAGTAAACAATAGAGTGAATTCTTCTGGATTGAGAATTAAATTATTCATCTTGTTAGTGTGGCTAACATGTTTCRTGCTGTGCAAGATTACAGTACCATGTCATAAATTCATGTGGTAAAATTAACAATTTTCTTCTCTTGAATTCATTTTAAAGATGGATCTGAAAAGGACTGAAATTTTTTTCAGAGTGCAGCAAAGTTTTTATCGTGCCTTATTTTGGAATGTATTTTTGTAATTCTTAAAAGAGATACAGAAAACAGACCACTTGTCCYATCAGAGACGCTTTCTTGTTTGTTTCTTAAATTTCTAATTCTGCTGCACAGTAATTGGAGAGAGGAGCTAGCTGCGTATTTTGACTTCACTTATTTTGTTGGCCCCTGTATGGTAGTTACCAGTTATTCATTTTAAGTCATTACATAATTGAGGATTTTTTTTTTTTTGTTATTATTTGGTTTTGTATTATTTTTATGTTGTTGTTATTATTTAATACTAGTTTATTTGAATAGGAATAATTACTTTAAACTGAAATATACAGAAAATATAAAATCCTGAAAACCTAAAGAGCAACTTTCTATGTAAGTTTTTAAATATAGATGTATTCTATCTATTTATTCCTTAATATGCATTAATTTAGGCAAATTTACTTTTCCTCTACTGTCAACTGCAGTAAATGGCCAAGATGAACAAAGCAATTGAGATTATGATTTTTTTTTTTTTTTTTCATGGTGCTTGTGATGGTCAGTCATAATTGATGAGACTGTTGTGTGCTAGCTGTGTGCTCCCACCTGTAGCCTGTTTGTTCGGTCACAATGTATGGTACAGTGTCACTGCCATGAGGTTCCAGCTGTTCTTCGTTCAAGTCTAGGCTAAATCAGTACCACTAGCTTGGGGAAACCATAGAATCATAGAATAGTTTGGGTTGGAAGGGACCTTTAAAGGTCATCTAGTCCAACCCCCGCTGCAATGAGCAGGGACATCTTCAACTAGATCAGATTTGCCCAGAGCCTCGTCCAACCTCACCTTGAATGTTTCCAGGGATGGGGCATCTACCACCTCTCTGGGCAACCTGTGCCAGTGTTTCACCACCCTCAGCATAAAAAATTTCTTCCTTCTATCTAGACTGAATCTGCCCTCTTTCAGTTTAAAGCCATTCCCCCTTGTCCTGTCACAACAGGCCCTGCCAAAAAGTCCATCCCCATCTTTCTTATAAGCCCCCTTTAAGTACTGAAAGGCTGCAATAAGGTCTCCCCGAAGCCTTCTCTTCTCCAGGCTGAACAACCCCAACTCTCTCAGCCTTTCTTCACAGGAGAGGTGCTCCATCCCCCTGATCATTTTCGTGGCCCTCCTCTGGACCCRCTCCAACAGGTCCATGTCTTTCTTGTGCTGAGGGCTCCAGCRCTGGACACAGTACTGCAGGTGGGGTCTCACCAGAGTGGAGTAGTGGGGCAGAATCCCCTCCCTCGACCTGCTGGCCAYGCTGCTTTAGATGCAGCCCAGGATATGGTTGGCCTTATGGGAAATGCCATAATTGAATTMATGTGGGCTTTTCCATAGCTGCAGAGAAAGAGGTTTTCCTGCCAGAGATGTGGGGTAAGCATTTCAGGCTGTCTTAGATAATGCTCTGCAACGTTTGGTGTATTCACATGTAGATTCTCTTTTACTTAATCTTGCACGTAGTGTGTTCATAGCTAGTTCACAAGCTGTATAATAACAAATGCCACCGAGAATCTTGCATTCACTGGTTTTATAGAAAGGGGRAAAAAAAAAARRAWWAAAWKRAWKAAARAGAGGAATGCAGGAGCAAAAAGATTATTYTGCTGAAATCAGATATTTCCCCTTTGGCTTTGGTCTGAAGACCTCCTTCAGGAGATGGTTGGGACAGATGTTTTGATCACACATAWAACTGACTTTGATTTTTGCCTCCTGCCCACCCCTCAAAAAATTCTAGATCTAAGAACAAATTGGCTTATATATGAGAGAGCATCTTTTAGAATTCTTTTCATCTGTCTGCTGCTCCTTGAGAATAATATGGTAGATTTTGTGTTCAGTTTTAACAGAATCTGATTTAGGTGGAGTATACTGCAAACATTATTTTGATGAAAGTGACTTCAGGAATAAAACAGTCCAAAACTTGTCTTATAGTGGAACCTAAATATGATAATAAAAATACCCAAATTCTTATTATGCCTCTATTTGTTCTGAGATACACCAACCACCAAAGATTTATGTATCAGCATTTACCTAGCCTCTTGCAGTTTCCTACAGGATTTTTTTTCCCCTTGGTGACAGCAATATTCAATCATACTTCTTTTTTGGGTTTTTTTGAGGAAAATCCAAACTTCATATATTTAGGTCTCTGCTTCTTGTGTTCAGTAATTTTAATGCATGTGATGGTGTTCTGCTCTGAGTGAATCCAAGGGACTACTGACTCCAGCAAGATGGGAATTACTTGAATGTAGGAATTCTCTCCAGAGGGATCTCGATTCAAGTTTTTCATTCAAATAGGTAAGCTTCATAACTGTCACAGTATTCATTACAAAGGAAATTCAATAATTTTTTTTCTCCTCTAGCTAAGCTCTTAAGTCCAGTCTTTAAAGGCAATAAGATCCTCAGGCAGAGCATTTTTATTCTCTGTTTTGAGATAAGCAGGATGTTTGCAGTGCTGTGAAGGCTATTGGTACAAAGGTGTGTCCAGTTTTAGGCAGTGCAACTTCTTTTCTTCTGACAAAAGCTTTTTCCCCCCATGTTTTAAGGCCCAAGTATTGTCTATATTTATAATATCTATATTCAGGAGACGACCCAGTCTTCTACTTGGAAAGCATGCTTTTATTAAAACATGTGTAACAAATGAATCTTTGCATCTTAGCACAAAAAAAACCCAGGAAGTTTTCTAGGTATTCACTGATATGTTTTTCGATTTTAATATTCACAAGTTTGGGTTGTACTGAAAACAGATKTCCAGAATAAGGATGGGAGCTGATACGAGTATGTTGTTTTGAAGTATCATAGTTACAAGAAGTATGTCCAGTAGGTTAATTATGTCAGTCATTGACTGCAAGGATCTACTCTTGCTTCCAAGATAAGAACAGGTTGAAGTACCATGAACAAGCTAAAAATTGAACTGTGTGTGTACTTGATTGTTCAAAGAAAAATTTCAGAGAGGTATGCGCACATTTTCCTGTCTTCGGTCTGTAAACTTTGTGTTCACATCAATAGCAAAATTAAAAGTATTGTTTGTTATTTTTGCTATTGCTTTACTTAATGTAAATACTTAATTACTTTTAGTTATCTACCACCAGATAGATCTACGGATAGATGGAGATGTCTGTCTATTTAGATATGAATACCAGAATATAGTGTTAAAATCAACAGCAAAAGGAAGACTGGGGTAAATGTGGACCCACTGCTAAATGAAGCAGGGTCCCTGGTGACAAAGGAAGTAGAGAAGGTGGAGATACTCTAAAGCCAGTTTTGCCTTCTCTTCCTCTGTCTTTACTGTTAAGGCCAGCTTTCAGGAATCCGAGGACCCTGAGCCCAGAGGATTGGTCTGGAGCACAGACGACTTAACCCATGTGAAGGAGGATCAGGTTAGGAACACTTAAACAAACTGGATGTAGAGAAGTTCCATGGGGACTGATGAGTTGCACCGATGAGTGCTGAGGGAGCTGGCTCATGTCATTGCGAGGCCACTCTTGATTGTCTTTGAAAGGTCACGGTGATCAGAAGAGGTTCCTGAAGATGGTAAGAAAGCAAATGTCATTCCCATCTACAAGAAGGGCAAGCAGGGAGATCTGCGGATTAGGACAAGAAGCAATGGACACAAACTGAAACACGTGAAATCCACCTGAACACAAGAAAACACTGAAGGYGGTCAAGCGCTGGATCAGGTTGCCGTAAGCAGTTGTGAAGTCTCCATCTGTGGAGAAATTCAAAACCCAACTGGACACGGTCCTGGGCAACCTGCTCTAGCTGACCCTGCTTGAGCAGGGAGTTTGAACCAGATGATCACACGAGGTCCCTTCCAGCCTAAAGAATTGCGTGATTCTGTGAGAGCTGTGGACTGCACTTTCTACTTAATAAAGTAAGATGTAATCATCCAGCATTTGAAGGATGAGTGAAAGAAGTTAACGATGTAGAATTTTGAGTGCCAGAAGCTTTAGGGGTAATAAAAAGATTAAGTGACTTAATCATTGGCTGTTTGTTTACTAAATTGCAAAACGTACAAGTGTCATGGAAGAATAAATTTTCTTCATAGCGTTAACTCAGAGCGTTGAAGTCCTAAAAGACCGTAGAAAGGCAAGAGTTGTTGCTTTCTGTATGTGATTGTATGCTATAAAACAGTTGAGAGCATGAAATACTGTGAAGCGTTAATCCAAACTTTAGTATGTAGAGGTTCTTGTTAATGCTTTATGTGTATTTTCAAATAGCGCTATGGAAAAGTGATAGCATTGCATACTTTATTTCATTAAATCARCTACTGTAACTAAATAGCTGTACACTTCTTGAAACAGTATTTCATAATTATTTAGAAGTATCTTATTCAAACTATCAACTGTGTAGAAAAATGTATAGCTAGCAGCCTTCTCTGCTGTTTCAGCACCTTTTTTTAAAGCACTTTCTTTCAGTATAAATGATCAGTGTAATGCATAATGTCTCTTGTCTGTTAACTAGAGCTTTGTGCTTAAAYGTGAGAACCATTATATTGAGCCTTTATATTTGTTGTAATTAAAAATGTCGTTTTAAGTGGTCTATTTATGTGGAATTCTTGGAGTAGTGGACTGTATTGACAAGTTGTGCTGTTTAACTCCTTATAAATCGCAGATGTGCATCTATCTATTTTTTTACTTTTGGCTAGATAATAATATAATATAACTGTAGATTTAGCTGATGTTTGCCTTTATTCAGCAGTGGTACATGCTGAATGCCAGTAAAATGAATTTGTAATGTCAAGGAAGAAAACTACTGTGAGTTGATGCAAGCAAATGTTTGAGATCAGCACGTATCCGCTTTGTGTTTGTTTCATTAAGCTCCTACAAGCCACCCAATTATGTAACTCAAATAAATGAAAATTACTGCAAAATCCTACTTCTTTTGTTAAAACTCTGGTGAATTTAAATCAGTTGAGATGGGTATTTAGGACTTTTTTGTGAACAAAAGTTGCCCTAAATGAAGAAGTCTAGTGGGTGCTTCAGGAAGTTAACTAGTTATATTTTGTTCTGTAGKTACAAGGAGATTCATTTGTGTGATCAGGAATGTGGATTAGAGTAGGCAGGAAAGACTTTAATTTTTTGCTTTAAGGTGCTGCATGAGCAAGGCAGTCTTGGATGTTTTTGAAGAACATAAAACAAGTACCTTTTTGGCCTAAATTGTATAAAATTTGGTCATGAAATAGTATAAATTTCTTTTTATGGTAGAATGCCATGCAAGGAAGGGGAAAAAAAAAAAAAAATCAGTAAAATGTTTGCTGTACAACTTTCTTTGACTGAGGTCACCTGATCTAGAAGTTTAATAAAACTACTCCTAAGCATGTTGGCAAAGCTGGATACACAGATGTTGTCAAGCTTTTGAGCTTATAGACACAGTAATGCAGGGAAGTACTTTGGCTTGCAGCTAGCCTCTAGTGAAGGAACAAGCTTTTGCTTCTAGAGATGAGCGCATAAATTGCAGAATTGCTTTGTGACATCAGCAAGTACGTCTTGATGAAAGGAGGCATCTAGTTAAGCCAATTGAAGTGAAGAGCTGATAAACTCTTCATGTAAAGGAGAGGAGGAGGAGGAATGTAGAGGAGAGTTGRAAATTCAAAGACAAAGACAAATTCAAAAAACTGAAAAGACAAAGCTGTGAAAACTCTCTAGTATTTCAAAGCCAGACAAGAAGAAAAGTTATGTAGGAAAGAGCTCCAAATGAAGAGCTCCAACTCCAAAGGTTGAATAGCTGTCTTCAAAAAGGATTGCAGTTGATCAAAAGGTCCGCAAGACAGATGGATATGCAGACRTACAAATCAGCAAAGAAAGCTTTATGCCAAAAGTCAAGGAGCCAAAGGATGCCAAGAAGTCAAAATGAGAATTGCTAAAAGTCAAGTGGAAGTTTTAATTTTCTTTATTCCGGTATGTTTTAAACTAAATAGATTTTTTTTTCTTTTTTTCTTTTTTCTTTTTTCTCCCTACTTACCAAAGAAGGATGTTTTGGGGGGAGTAGAAGGCAATCCAGACAGCTCTGGAACTGTTGAAGTAAAATTAGTGGCAAAAATGTAACAAATCTTGAAGAGAAGATCTGTTTCTGGTATAGAAGGGAATGGAAAATAAGAGACAAAATACATGTTTACTGAAGGGAAGTATCAGCAGAGAATAAATAATTTGATTTCCCCCCCATAACAACATAGCTACTTTAAACCAACAGAAACACAGTAGGCCTAATCTTGTCRATGGCTACTAAAACACTTGGCATCTTTAGAAAATTACTGGTTAAACTGGAGAAGGTGGAGATTTGTCGCAAATGACAAATGGAGATTATTAGTCTGGAAGGTGGTTAGTAATGGGATTTCTCGGAAAGCAGACTTGGAACTAATGTTAATATTTTTATTTCTGAAAGACGCATGTGGTACAAAATTTAGTGATACTATTGCGAAAGAAGGGTTAAGGTGTCGTATGTGAGGAAATAAATGACTGAATCCTACTAACTGATGTAGTGGTATGAAAGTGCAAGGTACTTCTGCTAACAAACTAATGAATGTTTTGGCATTGTAAATCTTCTATCTAGAAATAGCAGGGAATAAAAAAAACCTGGGAAGTATTAGTTAATCACCAAAGTGAAATCCTCTGGAGATGGAGCATGTAGTTCTGCAACAGCTGCAGGGAAGAGCTGGTGGGTTGGTCAGGGAAACAACATTTCTTATAAAAGGCTGAAAGTGTGGATTTTGTTTGCATGGAACATGAAGATGGAAAAGCAGACAAGACTGTTGTCTTAAAATGGTCTTTGGTAAAACATTGTTGGCCCCAAAGTGAATGTGTTTAAATGGGGCAAGTATAAATTGAGCTTGGAGATTACAAGAACATTCCTAAATCTCAAAATGTGAACTTCTGCCATAGCCTTACAGGTGAGGGGCAGGGGGTGTGGTGGTGGGGTTTCGGGTTTTTTTTTTTTGGTTGTTGTTTTGGATGAAGTTGATCAATTTATGCAAGGCATTACTGCTTAGCTGCAAAACTGGTAACTACCTGATGCCCCAGGAAATACTTACAGTTTGTGTTTGGATATTTATGCTGACTTTTACACCATTGTAAGTACATTTTTAAAGACATCAAGAAATCCCACTTTAAGGAGGAAGGGTGGTCTGTAACTAAGAAAACTGCATTTGGATGAACTGTTATGAACATCATAGATAAGATCTTTCCATTTTTGATGTGGGTATTTCACATCTTCGTTATTGGTATCAATGAGCAAGCTAGTATTGTCATCTTCAGTTATTGGGAAAGAACACATCACACTATCTGTTTAGAAATATCATTTTACACATGGAGTGGGGAAAAAGGAGGTGAGCAGAGATCAATTTGTTAAAAACATACAATGCTTTATTGCCAAAAGTTGGAGTTGGAAGTGAGGGTCTCTCCCTGCACTCCCATCAGTTACCCTGTTGTGATGGAAGTTCTTAGGGAGGTTGGTCTAGCTATGACAGTGAGATGGGATTGCCAACAAAGGATGGCACAGAATCCTTTTTCTGGGATTTTTATCACATGGTTTGCTTGGAAGCTAGTAATTTACAAGATCAGGTATGGGGTTATACAACTTTGGCAGGGATTTTTTGGGTGCCAATTTTGGGTGTCCTATCCCCATCCTTTCCTCTCTTGCTGTGGTAGGATACAGCTGTTCGTGGCCAAGAAGATATTCAAAACTGGAATGGCTACAAGGTAGTATTGAGATACCAGGACTAATCTTAAATGGGCTGGTTAAGGTCAAAATAGCAAGTCTTGCCCTGAGTTCTCTGCTTGTGGGAAACCAGCATCATATAGCCATCCCTTCTGTCACTGGTGTGGCCATACCCACAGCTGTGTTACTGTCTGCTAATTCTGTGGGATGTTAGAGCTTCTGATGAAAAGCTTTTTAGTGGCTTGCTGTAGGGTGGGGAGTCAGATGACTCGTGAATGTGGACGAGATTCTGGGTCATCGTCTTGTAGCAAGTTTGCAGCAACGGACATGCAGAGTTTTGGCAAAAGTAGAAAAGAACATCCCATCCCTCTGTAGTGTACTTAGCGGGGAAGCTGAATGTAACAGCAGTCAGGTTAAGCCATCAAAGGGTTTATCCTGACATTAGGAGCCCATTATTTTTAAGTATTAGGAAAACTGACTTTCTTCTTTTTGTGAGAGGGGTTGAGAGGAAAGGTTCATAATTCCAGGGGCAAGAAGGAGAAGACTTGAGAAGACTAAATGAGCTCGTGTCAAATACAGGAATAATTTGCCAATAATTAGATGTAAACATCTAAGTGTTGTTTTTTCTTTATTTTGGAGAGTTTGTAATGTGGAAACCTGGCAGCCTTTTTCAGATATTATCTGATTTCATATACTTTAATTACTCTGCTAGGTACAGTATGCATAAAGAAGAGACATTTTTAGGGGAAAACCACTTGTGGGAAGTAAAATCCAGAAAGGATGAGGAAGGAGCTTCTTCAGTCTCTGGAAATGCTGAATGCTTTCTCTGCTGTCTCTCACAAGAAAAAGCTGCTGAGACTTCTATTTTGACACTTTTTTTTCTTTTTAGACAAAACATGATTTCTCCAATCAAAAAGACAACCAGCGTGTTTTGACTGCACCATTGATTGTGTGAAGGATTTGTTATATCAATGCTGCTGGAATAATTTGGGGGACCTTGGGAAATCACTTAATGGAATTTGGTCCATGTCTGCATAATCTTGACTTTTTTGCTAGAGTAATTGAAGATGCTGCTTAATAAACTTTTTATAAAGATTCCCAGTTGATTGCTGCATTTCAGAGGGTTGTGTCTGAGCACAGTAGTAATACATCTTGTAATTGTCTTTTTTCTTCCCCACCTCACTTAAATATTTTCCCTGGGGAAGAATCTAATGTATTGTAATGCTAGTACCTTTTACAAAGTGACCCTACTCATTATAATTTGTTCTCTGAAGCTCCCTTGACAACATATAAATGCACTGAGAATACTTAAGCTTCCCCTCCATCACTCTTTCAAAAATCTATTTGAAAACCAGTGTTTGAGACTGCCATTACTATTCTGAGTTCCCTAATGCTGACTCTGTGTTCAGTGTCACAACATACATGCAACAGATAAGTTTTATTAGCTAAACAATTTATATCTATGTATTTTCATGAAAATTAGATATGGTGTGCTTATATCAAGTACTATAGTGAAGATTTCAAATATATTTACGGTTTGTGACATATAAACGTTGAGAATTTTCTGGGACTGGAGTTGCCTTTGTTAATTCTGTTGCAACAAGTTCAATAGCTATTTTCATCTCATCCTCTCAAATCGCTGAGAAAGGTTCATTATGGTTGTTCGGTCTTTTTGCAGCTTGGTAAATAAATGCCGTATTTGGGTTTATGGTACGTCCAGAGATAGGAAAGCATTATCCCATTGCAGAAAAGAACAGAGCTTTTAGCTGGAAGTGGGGTGCCCACTGGCTGGCGGAGAGAGGGACTCTCCTGGAAAAAGTCTTCCTTAAAAATGGAACAAAACCAACCAACCAACCGAGCTTCATGCGTATTCTTATTACTTAAAGATATATTTTCATAAAGCTCTTGAATGAATTGTATTTTGTGTGATTTAGTAGTGTTACTAAGACTTGTTAAATTTGTGTATCCTGATTTTGATACTTTAATCTGAAATAGACTTCTGGAATTTTTAGCTAATATTCATATTCAGGTGTCTTTAAGCTGATCATAATTTACTACAGTGACTGCTTTTAAAGTGACCGTGCCTATGTCCTTTTAATCTACATTTGGAAAACATACCTTCAATGTAAATTTCCCTCCACCTTCTGTAGATTGAAACAAGAACAAATGTACGTACGTGATGAGTTTGGCAAAATTCTGGAACGAGAAAGGATTTCTTCAAACGAACATTTGACTCGAGCCATTCTTCGAGAGAGAGCTGCGACAGAAGAGGAGCGTCAGAAGGCACAGCGTTTTGTAAGTTCAGAAACTTTTATAGAAGTCTCAGATTTTTCAAACAACCATGTCTTCAGACTTGTTTCAAACTAGAAACAAGAGGAGGAGGAAAGCAGATCTCTTCTTGTTATTTTTTGTTTTCTTTATTACTAGTTAATATTGTGTCATTTTATTTTACTTATTTTTTTTGTCAAATATCCCTGTCTTAAGAATAGCTGACTAGAAAGAGCCTAACCTTTCTGAAGGTTGCAAATATAATATGTTGTCTTACGTGTGTGGATAATATTAAACGATTTTTTTTTTTTTCAGAGGTTGGAAAAGTAATATGATAGTCTAGGCCTATTTACTAAGTTTGGTTATTCTATGTTAAGAGGCTACAGAACACAAGAGAACTTTTCTAGAAATTAATTACTTTATATTTAAAGGAAATCCATAATATTTCTGGACTAGAAATCTGGCTAACAGTAAGAATTCAAAAAGTATCATTTTTGAAGTCTCTTATGTGCTAGAAAACAACAACAAAAAGTCTAGCTTTTGATGATCGTCTCAAACCTTGGAACCAGCTCAGTGAAAAATTCTGTATCAAAGAGTCATATTTCATTAGAGCTGATGTATAGAAACTTCCTGACAAGGAAGTTGTAAAGTATGGCTGGCTGTTTTCCTCTGAAAACTGACACTATATATTTCAGTCCATTTCAAATGTCTGGCAGATTTATATATGTATTCTTATATATAGTGGTTGCTTGCTATATTGAGTCTGTATTGACTCTTCTTTGTAACAATAATCATTATTCTCTCAGGTGTGAATATGCCTTTTTTTTTCCTTTTTTTTTTTTTTTTTTAAAATTACTCTGAAATAAAATCAAAGCTTTCTAAGGTTTATTGGTTGGTAACATAGTAAACCAATCACTTCAATAAGCAATAGCTTTATCTACGCTGTGTAAGTAAAAATCTATTGCCCATGTTGTTTTTCCAAATCACAATTTAAAAACAAACAAATTTCACCTAAGTACACCTGAGTATTAGTATCTTTTGCAGATGTTTCTCAATGCTTTTTCACCTCTATGGTAATGTTATTGTTGAAGAATAATTACAGTATGGTAAACAATAATATTTTGTCATTTTAAAATATGGGAACAAAGGAAAATGGAGAGGAATTATGACCAAGGTACAGCCTTAGTCTTATGCCTTAAACCCTTGGATACTTAATGTTGTGCAGAAGAGAGAAGGGTTTTGTGGCCTCAAACTAATGAGGAGCTGAAGATTTATAATGGGGAATATTATTTGCATAATTACCAGGGGATTTGCATCTTTCACTTACTACTGTAGTTAGTACTGTGCTTTTGAGAAGCACATGGTACCTTTCTCATCAGCCAAATGCTTGAGAGATTTCTTATTATGGATATCAAACTGGTTTATTTAGCCATTATGTCAATTTTATTGTAAATTTTTACTTACTGTATAATATTTAAGTTAGCACTGCCTGTGTGAAGCAATCGGGAATTGCTGTTAACTAATTTTGAACCTTATCAGCCTGGGGAGTGGTGTTTCAAGGTGTGTGGTGTCGCTGCATGTTGAGTTGGAAGAAAAACATACAAATGGTGGTAATGAAATGAAGGAAACACCTTAAAATCCTACAGGGTGTTCCCTCGCGGAGAGGASAGCATGACTTGCTGCCTTTCCATGGTGATGGCATCGCTGCCTGGCATTTTAGAGCTGACTACCAAAAACGTGCTTTTGTGGAAGCAAAGGCATCTCAGGGTGTAGATATTGCACATCAGAAGAGAAGCAAGGTATCTGAACTCTGCTAGTGACTTATGTATCCAGGCATAGTCATCTCATTTTTGATCATCAGACTGTTTCGATCTGTGAAATTTTACAATATCTTGAGGTTCTTTGGTGAAAATTGCTATGAATGTTGGCTATTACTACTGCAAATTTGTCATTTCCCCTATAGTTTGTTCATTCTTTGAAGTGTACTGTAAGATAACAAAGTAGCAAGTAGGCTTTGTGTGTTTGTTTCCTTAAAATGGGTCTAAATATTAAAATATTGAGTAATTCTCACCTTCCTTGTAAGTCCTTCTATAAGTTGCCTCCTTTATTTTCCTGTAACTGGTCAGTTTTTATAGCCTTGGCTTTCATGGTTTATGCTAGCTGTTTATTTGTTTCATGTATCCAAGCTGTATTTATTAAATCTGTAACACAGGGGGATATATCTGTGTGTACCATTTGTCAGGTAGAATGAGTAATTCCATGTTCTAGTAAACTGCTATGATAGGTTTATATTTCATGTAGCCTGGATTTGATCTGGCCTGTCAGATTCTGTTTGGAGAAAAAAGAGTGTTTCTGAAATGTCAGTAGCATTATCTACAAAATTAATTCCTTTGCTGCTGCTAAATTGTTTAAATAGTGCACAGGAAAAGAAATTATGGTTACAAAGGAAGAATTCTATTTTTTCTTTATAAAGGGTGCTAATTCAGTTTTAATAAATAGACATAAAATTGTTAGATTGAGGTAATAGTTCCCATTCTTAAACAATTTTAACACCAGCTGCTGCTTATAGTTTCAGAGAGAAGAAACTTTTAAGTGTTAACAACCCAAAAGTTAGCATTAACTCTTCATACGACCAAAAAAACTTGACAAAAAGAGGCTAAAATGAACAGCTAAAAGAGTAAAAGCTTTGCAGGTAACAAGAACTACAGAAAGTTGTCATTTGTCTCTTTAAGCAGAAGTATTCCGCTTCTCAAAAAAAGAAACCTAAAAGAAGTCAGCAGAGCTTGGACAGCAAGGTAAGGCAAAGAAGGAGGGCATCCTTAAAAAAAAATCTGAAATAATTTTTAAGTGAGCAGAATGAGGAGGATTATGACACTTGTTAGGCTAAATGTTAAAAATGATAAAAAACCAACCCCCCCAAAACATAAAGTATGACAAGAAGGATTTTAAAGAACAGTTAGCAAAAGGTATAAAAGCTAACACGTACACATGCATGTACACACACTCACACCCACACCCACCCACTGTGGAACAGGGATCCTACCGAAGGCTGTAGACCCAGGAGCAGATCGGGGAGTACGAGCAGCACGCAGAAGAGATGAGGCTGTAGCAGCAAAACACCCTGAATTAATTTTTTCACGTGTCTCTTCAGAGTGGAGGAACTTTTGAAAGTTCCTATGCCAAAACTTTTCTTTGCAGAGATCTCCTCAAACAAGGTAGAGCGCTGAAGTTTCAGTAGAAAACGTTAAGGGAAATCGACAGTTTTACCAATAACAGCTCTTCAGGCCTGAGTGGTATTCATAAAAGCTCTGAAAGAAACTTGGACATGATAGATGAGCTAATGATAGCTGAACTCCTTATGTGCTGTGTAAGCTGTTAGGGAAAGCTCCCTCAGTACAAGTGGACTGGAAAGTGGCTGATGGGATGTCAACGTCTTCAAAAACAGCTTTGGGGGGAGATCCAGAGGTTTACAAACCAGTAATTCTGATGTTTGTACCAACCAAGGTAGAAATTACAATTTAGAGTGGAATTTCCAGACCCTGACCAAAGCCCTAGAAATCCCTCATGGAGTCAGTGTGAGGATTTGTTCAACTGTTGATGCTTAATTCAGCAGAAATAAATCCAGCTGCTGTTGATTCCTTTAGTAATGCCTTCAGATGTCACTGACTTTGAGGAGTATTTCAGACATAGCCTAACTTTCCTTATCCTGCAGCATTTGGGTCTAGCCTTTAAAACACGATGCCAGCGACACTCAACACACCGAAGAGCTGTTGAGGTCTTGCTTCTCACCCATCGCTGGCTGCGTGATCCTCCTGTCTACATTGCAGTGGGGCTGATATTTGATGCTGAAATGAGCGGACTTGGTAGAAATTCATACTCCTTCCCCCCGCCCCGCTGTCTGGCAAGTGATGTGAACTAGCTTATTTGAAGGGTCAGATGTATGTCAGTGTTAGGTGTAAGGGATACTTTGCTGATGAAGAATTTCTTTACCTCTTTTTCTACCCATTTCCATCTCTGCGCTGCAGTTCACCTCCTGTTCTGTTGTGTCAGTGCAGATGTTGTGGATTGAAGCAAATGAATTACAAATCCATCCTGGAAGCCTTTTTCAAATGCAGATGTGCCCACAATCTGCTTTATAGCTGGACTACAAAAATAGCTCAATTGAGGAAATTGCAAACTGTGTATGAAGGGCAAGTTGTTGGGGGAAGAAAATGAAAACTTCCTGAACTGGCCTTGCCACCAAAGAGAGTGGTTTTGTACCTTTAGCTTTACTTACAGTCAGCTTTGAGACGTGATATTTGCAAAGTATCTCTGAGTGTTTTCACTGAAGGACAAAGTGTACTGTGTGCTTGAAGTCATACTTGAGAACTGCCTGTAGCAGTGCAGCTAATAAAAAAAATATTTCTTTCTTCCATACCCTTAGCATGTATATAATATTTTTGTCTGCMCATCTTTCTTGAAGGAGGACTTCATAATAAATTCTTTTATTTCAGTCTAGCCATAAAGAATTTCGGTACTGCTGTGGTCCTCTGTAGCAAAGACCAGTGCAGTTGAAGGCTCCATACTTCTGACTGCTCCAAGAATACTTGTATTATGTTTTACTCGCATAGGCAGCAGACCTATCCTCCTTTGCAGTATTTATTATTGGAGATCTTTGCTGCACATCTAAAAATTGTGGATAGTTGAGTTGGGCATAGTCTTGTTGAGTGGCTTTAAATGTGGTAGC
The DNA here is from genome assembly GCA_035582835.1 of Phoebastria nigripes. Classification (NCBI taxonomy): domain Eukaryota; kingdom Metazoa; phylum Chordata; class Aves; order Procellariiformes; family Diomedeidae; genus Phoebastria; species Phoebastria nigripes. The sequence continues at coordinate 66,924 of JAYKAV010003254.1, forward strand.
TTTGCCATAAATAGCTTATTGACGTTCCATCACTTGAGTCGTTATGAGAGTCAGGGTGAGACGTAGAGAATATGGAGTAAAAAAATCAATAGTTATCCAAAGTGCAGAGGACCTGTTGTATTTCCATCTCCTTATAATGACCTGGAGTTTACTGTTAACATATTTGCTTCACTGTCTGGACTGAAACGAGCTGTCATTAAGACTTTATATGTTAGAAAATGGTTTTATTGAGCTGCCAATGACATTAAAGTCTCATTTCCATGAAGAGGCACAGAAATATTGTTCTGTTCATTTGCTGTAACCATAACATTAAAATTTGATTATTGCTATCATTAGAAATCTGTATCCATACTAATACAGTTATATATATTTCCCCATGTATTGTTGCAGGCTTTCATTGAAGTACCTGTTAGAGAATGAAATCTGTTGTTGCTGAGGTATTTTTTTGTTTTGCAAATTATTTTCTACACAAGAAGGTCTATTAATGAATTCTGTGTTCAAAAAAATCAATTTGGTAGAAGTATCCTTATATTAAAAAGCCCTTTTTGCACCTTAGGTGAACGTGGTGATCAGATTATTGGTTATTTTTTCCTAGCAAAATCATATTTGAGATGCATAATTCTTCTTTTACTTTTCTGAGCACCGAAATCAATAGACAAAATACGTTCCTCGATATATTAGAGCTGAAGCGTGTTGAGTTATGTTAGGAGTGAATTTGACCTATTGTCATAATTGAATACATATTGTTAAAATAGAGTGTTTCACTCTTCTGTGTCTCAACTGTTTAGATGTTTTCCCTGTCATCCTTGGGTGGCTGGTCCTAGTCACTACGTACATGTGCTATGCAATGACCTTTGCTTTAGTCTTGCATTTATTTTTCCTGTCCGCAATTCATTAGCTTTGTCAAGAGGAGGTCCCCTATTTTCCATAAGCAGATTATATTCTGACCCTTCCTGCTCTTTCCAAACAGTCCTGTGCTAACCGTATTTTAAGGATGACTTCACTAGAAAATACCAGGGGGAAGAATTACTAAATGAGTTAAGGCATTAGTTCTCAAGAGAAAAGAAGTCTGTTTACAAACCTGCAGTATTTATTACATACCTCATTTAGCTCATTCATCATTTTAATAGAAAAATTAATCTTTTTAGATGAATCTGAAATAATTTGAGGTAAACTACATAGCCTGAGGCAAAACATGATTGCTTACTGTAGGGAGGGCCAAGCTGTTTCTGAAAAGTACAGTATGATTGGTGACTATAATTTACAATTTATGATAGTAAAAATATTAAAGGCTCATATTTGAAAATTAGACTTAAGGTTTGGAAACCACGTGGTACAAAATTAAATCTAGTGACAGTTGTTTTGTCTCTTGTTCTTCAGCTTTATAATTCAGAAAGTAGGTATTTCTCTTGAAATCTTGAACGCAGAGATTTTTGGAAATTTACTCATAAGATTTCATTCAGGTTTATGTACATGGTTTTTTGCCATGCACTGTTGTTACTGCTATTCAGAAATAGCAGTTTTGTTGCAGCAAATAGTCTTTTTACATTCGTGCTCTTGTGATATGGGCAAAAGTAATTTGTTGGGGTTTGTTTTTTCCTGTTGTAGAAGACAGGGTAAAAGACAAGAATGGAGAAAGCAGTTATTTTTAAATATTGAGTATGTGATCTATCTTGTTTTGTTTTGAGGGAGAGGGATTTGKTGGTGGTGGTTTTGTAGTTGGTTTTTTTGTTTGTTTGTTTGTTTGTTTTTAGAGAAGGAAGTGGGATACAGTGAAGAAGTCATTTACATTTTGAAAATATTAAACTCCATTGCACTGTACATGCTCATCTTCGTTTGAATAAACATAATATCACGGATATGGCTTATGTCTCTCCTGGCACACATTTCTTCTCTCACTGACTCGCTCTCCCTCTTTTTCTGGCATTTCTACTGCAGTGGTAAGGTGTTTGGGATAGGAATCTGGCTTTCTGTCTTTTCTGGATGTTAAATAGATGGTGTAAAACTCTACTGTATGAAAAAGAAGCTGTTGCTATGCAAATAGAGATTAATAATGTTTTCCAGCAATGCAAGAAATGGGACTTCCTACAAATATTTGCGATTGGTTTTCTTATCTGGACAAATGTATGTGCCTTGAGGAAATGGTAAAGACCCACTTGCATGTCTAAAATTACTTTATTAATAAGAGTGAATAATTCCCCCCCGGTATAGTTAAACAGTAAAAATAATTTAAAATAGCCTGTGGGTGATAGTACCCTTTGTGCTGTAGGTTGTAGTCCCAGTACGATCTCTGTCATGTGAACTGTTAAGCAAATGTTTTATTTCATCTCTGAAACTGCCATTAAGTGCCTGTGAACTATAATAAGAAGCTGCTTACTTGTATCTCTCTTCTGTCCCTTTACAACATCCATTCTGACATTTAAAATACTTGTTTCAATGGAACAATACGAAAAATTTTCTCCTTCCTTCAGTTTTTCACTTGGCAACATGTAATAGATGTATATTTTTTTGTTTTGTTTTCATATGTAATGGTTAATTGGGTTTTTTTTCTCTATGTCACAGTTTGACAGATAGGAAAAACACAGTAAAAATAGAAAATTTTGAAGGCAAGTAAGGTACATACATTGAGCATTTATTCTCTTTAAATATTTCTTTTTGAATGGTGAGAGGAATGTGTTTTGTTAGTCAAGACAGCATTGCCTTTTTTTTTTTTTTAACTCTTATGTAGCAAAACACAAGATATTTGACAGAAGCGGAATTAATCACTGTGTTATCTCAGCATCCAGATGAAGATCTAGTGCTTTACAAAGCCTGCTGCTTCATCAATTTGTTCTTTTGGTTGAATTCAAATTGAGTTCATTTTTATAGATTCACTGCATAATACTATCCTTTCTCCTCCCTCATTCATTAACCAATTTGTTCTTGCTACTCCCTTTTTATTGAATGGCTAACAAAATTGCCGTGCTATCTTTTCAAATGAATATCATCATTCCTTGTCATGCATGGGCAAAAAGTGAGCATATTAATCCTTTTTACATATACCTTCCCTTCTTCCAGAGAGAAGACCCATCTCTGCCCTCRAGGTATCTTGAAAAGAATGTTTTAAATAACGTTCTCTTGAAGCTTTGAGCGCAATGTTTGTATATAAATATTCCTATCCGGACTCCTTTTGATTACTTCTGGGCCTTTGGAGCATGTACACCCTGCCAGTTGTATGACACAAAAAAACCCAAATCTAAGAGTTGTCAAGACTTGTCCTTGTACATGACATGGTACAAATACATGCAATGGATTAAAACACGTTCATTCGACACAAGTCTTGAAACATAATTCAGACAGTCCCCTCCATTTCAACAAAACAATTTGCTGGGTCTTGAGACTCTCATTCTGACTTTCATTTAATGTTTGTTTACTCTCAGGTTAGGTTAATTTTGGCTGGGTAAATATTCCCCTTGTCTCTACTTTAGAGTACTCGAGTTATCTTCCTTCCTTTGGGTTGAATTAGAAGTCTTACGAGAAGAAAGGTGGTGTTTGGGGGGCAGGGGGAGTGGAAATTACGAGCAATTTGTTTTTCTAATGACCACCTGAACAATTCATGAAAATCCTTATTTCATGATATCTGTAACTTATCTGAGGACTCTTCATTGTGTAACGTGGGTATTTTGTTTAGAAACACCAGCTGAAAGAAGGGGACCAAGCCATTGAAAGAGGACAGTTTGGAAAGGATCTAGCCACCTATATATGTAAAAAAGTCACTACTTATTAAAAAGTCACTATATCGATTAGTGGTCTTGATGTTGCTGTTTTATGATATTCACTCTGTGTACTGTTGTAGTATTTGCTATAATCAGGACTCTGCCTATTCTGAGACAAGGGCCCTTCCTTTTGAAGTATCGAGCTGAAAGAAAAAAATGAGGATTTGTTGTGAGTAGCAGTAAGATGACAGAGTGGTACATATCATGTTCCTTATGGCTAAATTCGATAGTTTTAATTTTGTAGACATCCCTTTTATTTTTGTATAACTCCCCTTAGTTTTGTATACCTCCCCTTTTTTTGAGAGCAGTTAAGAATCTGGATACTGAGTTTTGTTGACAGAGCCTGTTTAGGAGTGAGTGGGATACGTGCTTCTTACATCTCAGAAATCCTGGAATAATGGAAAATTTCTTCCCTCTGGGAGACATGTTGTGTCTCTCTTTTCCAGGCAGTTCTGTGGTGACAGTATTTCTTGGCAATGGGAGGAGTGGAGGGAGGAGGAGTACAGGAGGAAATCTTGAATTTCCTTGTAACTAAGCAGATGAATAGACTATGCCCCACCAACTTTTATGTTCACAACTATGCCCAACATTGGGTTTTAAACTTGAGGGTAATTAAGGGTGAGACACTGGTAGGTAAATAGTTGATTACATGTACATTGCCTCATTTAGGAGGAGCTGACTCTCCTGGCATTCTTGGGGAACTCGAAGTTTATTGGTGGATGTCCATTTTCATCTTTGATCTACGTGAAGCTCTTTTGCATTCAGGAGTCCCATTGCCACCTGATTTTACATCTCTTTGCCATTTAGAAAATTATGTTCTTGACTATAAGGACAAAAGCTTTTTTTTTCTTTTTTCTTCTTCTTCCCACTGAGTGCTTATTTTATAGTACCCTTAATTAGGGAATGGACCCTGTACCAGTTTCCTCTATCTTGAGCACTGTAAGGCATGGAAGTGACCTTCCAGCCTTAGTACCACCAAGGCAATATTAACAAAGWATTTTTCCTTATGCATTTCCGAAAGCTTAAGTCTGGTGCTGTGTTTGTATAAGGGAGAGAGAGAAAATATACTTTAGGAAAGCTCTGTTAAATATCTTCAAACAAACAAAAAAGCACTTTGACTTCAATGTTGGAAAGGCCAAAGCAAGTGGCAGGACCATCTACATTATCAGCATTTGCAACAATGATGTCATATTCTGCTTTAACCAAAACACAAATGTAAGTGATGCCTGAGACATTTTTATTGGTTTTGTTTTTAATACTTTTTCTGCTCTTTGTGCACTTTGACGTATTCTTTCTTTATTAGTATAAAATTGGATGACTTGTGTTTCTGCTATGAGTTATTGAAGTAGTGAAACTTCAGTGTCTCCATAGGAGAACTAAATGATGACCGAAATACTGTTGCGTGCCTTCTTTTCTACACCCCCCCCCCCCCCCCCCCCCCCCCCCTTCACAAATAGTTTATAAGATTGAGAAGTTCTGTTGCCTCTCCTNCCCCCCCGCCCCCAGTTCAAATGCAGTTTATAAGATTGAGAAGTTCTGTTGCCTCTCCTTGTCTGTCAATTCTCAGTCTTAGTTACCACATTGGGTTAGCAAAGAGCCTACAACAGGTAATGGATAGTGTAACAGTCATCTTCAGGAAGAATGATTTAACCTTCACCAAAGATAACATTTCTTGAGAATTTGGGTGTCACAAGTTAGAATGAAACGTGATCAAAATGTGCCATCTTACACAATTACTATTAGTGTTCTCATAATCATTGCCATAGATTCACTTACATAGTGTCACAAAATATGCTGCATGGTTTAAGGTACTTGAAGTAGGCTAATACTTATGCTGGTAGAGTTGATGATAATCTCAATTCTAGAAAAGGCATACTGATAGGGAATGGTATTTTGGGAAAAAGGGAGAGAGGTGACAAATTAAAAAAAAATTCTCAGTTTTTGATGTAATTTTAAGTTTCCATGTCTTTTTGTATCAGGGTCCCATTATATGTCTGGAATATCTTGAGATGCTTAAGTGTTGGATCTAAATGTATCTAAAGCAGGTGTATACAAATCTAATTAAAAAGGGTATTTCATAGAGAGGGTAAGGAAAGAAAATCAAATATCATGGTTAAGTCTGTGGGTTTGGTTTTTTATATAGGTGTTAAGAAATTTCTTGGTCCTATCATGTATTACTTGTATGATACAGTCTGTGGTAGGCATGCTAGTGTGTGCATGGAGGAAGAAAAAAGTCTGCCTCCTTTTTTTAAGGAGGGAAGATTTTTAAAGTGTAAGGGTTAATAAATTGGGAATGTTAATATACCATTTTATTTCAGTAATAAAAATTATTCTCTTGATAGTACAATCCTCTGAAGACTGAGGGCTTTTTCATTTCACTGTTCCCCATGGCACAGTATGTCGTCTCTGTCCTGCGAAGTGCAGTGGAGTTTGTAGCTGGAAATTCAGTCTCCTTCCAAGAAATGTAGTGATGATAGCCTTTGTATGTACGATTGTATGTGTGTGTGCTAGTYTCTCGTTCTCTGAGGTTGTGTATTTGGGGAATCTGACATGTGGGTGGCTGTGTTGCTCCTAATAAAAAAAATCAAACTTTGATTTATACAAGTAATGCAGAGAATTGAAGCCAAGCCATTTTCTTTTCAGGAGGTACCTTCCCCTTCAAAATATGCTGATTTCAATATGTAGCCTACAAAACTTTTTTTTTTTTCTTTATAATGAATTTTGAAAGCAGAAACTAGTTTCAGCTGTCAAGTCTGCTGTTCAAAAAAGTTCATAGGAAGGATATGGGAGWAGTTCGTCAACATTCATTTTTGGGAAGCCATGGCAAAAGATGGTAATACGTGCTTGTTTGTCACATTGCTTCTTGGTTAATATGGCTGATACTTATAATTTAGTTGTAAGCTTGGAAGATCTACCAGTCTGTTAGCATGGTAAGATACTGCATTGTCTTTTTCATAGATGGTTGAATTCAAATCACGTTTGTAAATAAATAAATAAAAATTCATTGCTTCTCATTTTCCTAATTATCATGCAGATAAACAGTGGGGATCGTGACATTAGGAGAAGTAAGTGGCTTACGATTTTGCCTYGGAGAAAGAAACTCTTGCTGTTCCCCCTTTTCCGCCCTTGGGCTATGCAACAGTAATAAATGAGCAAGTCCAGAGTACTTTATGATAGATAGTTAATGGTGCTGTGCCTGAGCCAACAGGCTTGTTTCCGCAGCAACTGTCACAATTCATAGTCATTAGCATATCTTTAATGGTTGCTTTTCAAAATAATTTCTAGTAGGGCATTTAGCATACATGAAGTAAAAAAAGCCATGAGATTGAATAAGGAGTTCTAGGTGTAGGTGAATGTTTTTGGCCGAGTGTAATGTTGGAATGTGTATGCATGAAGGGTGTAAGAGTGAGCTGAAAATTGTTCAAGTAATTTTGAACGTAAATACAGGTTGACTTTCAAAGTCCCATTTGTGACCATGTGTCTGTCTTTAAGCCTGTCAATAACCCAACGAAGAGCCTTCTGCACAGTTTTGTTGGGTGGCTCTTGCATTTAGAGTGCAGAAAGACTGCTCTGAAATCTGCTCAGAGGGAAGAGAATTACTGTATGCAACAGTGATAGCAGAGTCATTTCTAGCGTGTAAGGGCTACCAAATAGTCAAGTCATGWCAGCAGACTCACAGCGATAGCTTAATCTAGCTGCTATTTTGGTGCAAGAGAAAAAATACTTCTGTAGAATATCTATCAGATTTTCTTTTAATGTTTCTGAAGGTAGGCAAAAGGGATGTTGGAAGGAAGGATAATGAGTGGGCGTTGTTTCTGCCTTAGTAATGGGAGACCTTCTAAGAAGTACTCGGATAAATAGGTTAGTTGGATCTTTGTTTTACATTGTAGTAACTCATGTAATATTTTGATTTTCCTTCTCACTTTTATCTGCCTGTTTGAAGCGTGGGGGAAAAAAATCATCGTTATTTCTTTTGAAAGTAATGATGTTGGAAGAAGATACTGAACTTGAGAAAATCATTCTTTGAACATGCTACCTGCAAGTGAGCTATTGTACAGCAGAAAAATAGTGCCTATCGTTTTCTCTTCCAGTTTGGTATGTCTTAAAAATTCATTTAAATTTTTTATATGAACAGATTTGACCTTAAGGAAAAGAAGGGGGTATTAAGGCAAGCCTTAATTTATTTTAAACAGATTTTCTTGCTAGCCTATGTTACTCTCCAATGCTGCCAGTTTTACTCCCATATTCCTGTTTGGTTTGGAGGCTCATGGAAAAATTAAGCTGTCCTTTCTAGAAGAGTAACTTTATCTTCCTGCAGTAGACCAGTAGAAAACTGGTGGTCAAGATCCATCAAGTATAAATGCAGTTAAGTAGTTTGTGGCAAGAAAAGAGGGTGACCACATAATTGCTGAGAGTCAGTATGGCAGGGGTGTGCGTTTAGCTTAAAGTGAGAGTGAGGTCACAACCCTTGAAGGATCTTTCAAAATCTGTCAAATGTTTGACATCCTTATTTTGTTGATTTTTTTTTTTTTTTTTTTTTTTTTTTTTTTTTTTTTTTTTTTTGATCCTGGTATATTAGGGGAGCAGATCCATGTAGCCTTGAGGAATAAGAGATGTTCTGCTGGAAGGTGAACATGAAGTATCCTGATAAGACTGAAATCTGTGGCGATACAGATTGATAGTGTGCTAATGCTGACCAACATTTCCATTAGTGTTTTATTGGACAAAGCAGATTCTGAAAAAAACTTTGGTGCCTTTTATGAACAGTGGCTTAATAGTTGTTAGAGTGGATATTATGAATTTCTGTCTTGTCATTATTGCCCAGTTTGAAAATTTGCTAGTTGCAGTGTGCTCAGCCACGTGATAACTTTTGACTACTTGAATTTTGCAGAACTAGTGTACAGTATTTTTGCATGCACAACAGCACTTCTGGCTGCCCCAACAAGTAAATCTGTCAGTCTGTTAGGAGTATTAAGATTGCAAAATCTCCTAGAGGTGGTTAGTGTTACTTTTGGAGAGAGGAAAATAAAAAAAATTACATAGGTATTGTGAAAAATTAGGCTCTAATGATTTTCAGTTGGGCACCCAGATCCGGTGAACTCATTTGATTGTGTTGGTCTTGATTTCTGTACTCTAAACTCGCTTTGTAGGGATGTGATATGAAGCATTAACTTATTTGAAAGCCCTATAATTTTTTTTTTTTTTCATTTAGTATTTCGTTTGGGTTGGTATGTTTCATTTTAGAGGCCTGTAGCATCTGTTGGACGTGGAATATAACGGAAAAAGTTGTGTATAATTATCTATTCAGAGTGTGCTGACAGTCTGGTGCCCGAGAAAGTGTAAAGGTGATAAATATGTTAGATTTAAAGATTGCATAAACACAGAGTTTGGAGCTGAAGTTCAACAGATAAGAAATATCAGATAAAATAACTTCTGAAATCATGATTTTGCTATGTTACTATTGTTTTGATTTAGCTTACTTGACTGTAATTTTCTCTATTTTAAAAAACAAATCTTCTTCGTTCTCCTCTTCATCTTTCCAAAGTCCCATGAAAGGAAAGATGTTTAAGTTCATGTGAGATTTGAGGTATTGGGGAGAGTGATATAACTATTATTCCATGTGARCTACTGGAGAAACCCAGGACGTCCATCTTGTCGTGCCTTCTGTAAGCTTTACAAGTTGTCCTGAAAACAAAAAGTAGTCTTGACAGTTGGGAATTCTGAGTCAATCTGTATTTTGTATAGGATCATATTTGGGGTTTAATTATTTTTTTTAAATGTGGGTATTTCTTTCCCAAATTCTATTCTTAAATTGTTTTCTTAGACATCTGTTTCTATCTAAACTTTTCCCGATACCCCAGTTCTTTCTCAGATCTTCTGTTGCTTTCCACCTCTGCCAGCCCCTGTAGCTCCCTCCTGCCCTTAGTGACCCCATTCTTCATTTATGTCCTTCTTTTTGTTTTCTTTTTCTTTTTCTCCTACTTTCAACTCTTTCTCTTTCCCTTTTTTCTCTCCCTGCAAAAGAACCACCAAGTCCTTCTGTTCATATCTTCAGGACAAACTACTGCTTCTTTTCTATGATGCCTGGGAGCTAATTGTCCTCTTCACTGCTGTTGCCTGATGCTACAGTGTCTTGGAGCTGGTGGAAGGAATAATTGCAGAAGGAATCCCCTATAATCTCTGCAGTCCTGGCAGCATACGTGTTCAGCAAAGCTGTGGAGGTCGCTGGGCTGTATGAATTGGCCCATGGGAGCTGTCAGCAATGGAGCATGCATATGGCAGATGAAATGAATGCAGAACACTATTGCCAGGCTCTGACAAAAATTTATCGAATCTGATCTGTGG
>JAYKAV010003254.1:77353-121567 GCA_035582835.1 Phoebastria nigripes
GGATGAAATTAATTTGGCTTAGGCCTTCAGAAAAGCTGGAGATGAAGCATGTAGCATCTTTAACTCTTTTCTTTCTGTTGCTTCTGACACTCTGTAGCTTGAGGCTCTGTGGAGTGGAAAATGAATGGAAAGTAATTTTATTTTGTGGAGAGGATGACACAAGGCTTTTGTACAGATGGTGGAACAGTAAGGAGACAACTACTTCTTTTCCCAATAGCTTTCAGTGCAAGTCTGATCAATAAATTGGAGGAAAAATACAGGGGTTCCTTCACAATTATTCACAAAATGAATTTTACTGTCAGTTCAGGTTTACTTTCAAGTGTGTGATGGTTAATTATGCAGAGGATGAACAAATCTAAATAGGGGAATCTCCAGTCTATGCTGCCTTAAAAGCTTAGTATTTAGATTTTCTACTGTGTAGTGGTCTTGCTGTAAGCTTTTATCTGAAGTATAGCTGCACAGTCGTTTCCAAGCAGAGGTACATTTTCTCTGCCTACATTTTCAGGTAGTTACAGGTCTAATCAGCTGTGCCAGAACTTTTCACCCTAGGATCTCTTTATAATTGAAGAGAAATAGGTGCTTTTAGGATGTGATTCTGACCTGTTTCAGATGTCAACTTTATGAAGAAGTGGATTATCTTGTAGAAGTGTCCGTTTCCCTGTATATGACTGTCCAGGCTTGACGGGCTCTAGCTGAAATGTGATTGTCTTATTGTGTAGACATCTTACTCAATTAAAGTGATTTGCACCCAAAACATATAAATATTATAATAGTACCTACATCCATGTCACACAAAATATGCTGATAATAAATTAGAAAATGAATCATAATGAAAACTATTCCCATGATGCGTGTTTTGTTGAGGGATCTTCCTTGTCCTTAATTTTTTTTCTTAGAAAACTTTGCCTAATGCAAACATGTAGAGAGTTGAGGTTGTTCAGCCCAAAGAGAAGGCTCTGGGGAGACCTTATTGCGGCCTTTCAATATATAAAGGGGGCTTACAAGAAAGATGGAGAGAGACTTTTTACCAGGGCCTGTAGTGACAGGACAAGGAACAATGGTTTTAAACTGAAAGAGGATAGCTTTAGGTTGGACAGAAAGAAGAAATTTTTTATGATGAGGGTGGTAAGACAGTGGAACAGGTTGCCCAGAGGAGCTRTGGATGCTCCATCACTGGAAGTGTTCAAGGTCAGGTTGGAGGTGGCTTTGAGCAATCTGATCGAGTGCAAGATGTCTCTGCCCATGGCAGTGGGGTTGGACTAGATGATCTTCAAAGGTCCCTTCCAACCGAAACCATTCCCTGATTCTAGATCAGAACACGTTTAGTCTTCGTAATCATTTGTGAAGAATTGGTGGGAGTTAGTGGTTTTATACTGGCTTCCTTTTTCCCTTGTGATGTATAGTACATTCTGTAGTTCTGGCTTTTTAAGGTTTTAACTATTTGGTGTTAAAATCCCTTTGGTCCCATGGGTAATCACAGATTTCTACTCATTCACGCATTCCTCGAGATTGGAGCATGTTCTACAAGATTATGGAGTGAGTGATTATGGCCACAGGGGGAGATGAAAGTTGATCTTAGTGCATCTTCCCACAACGGTGGTTTTCATGATACAGTGTCAGGCTATATGCAGGTTTGATACAAGGATTTTCCTAAATTTCTGGAGGAAGTGACAACAGTCCTGTGATTTACTTGAATTTCATGCAGTTCAGCAGTTCTCTGCAGGATGCTATGATAGCACTTTAAGAAAGTAATAAATAGGTGGTATAAGTAACCCCTTTAAGTTAGAGTTTATATAGAACAATTTTTAAAATTGTTGCATCTGTCATAATTGTAAATGGGTAGAGTACATTGCTGAGTGTGGAGCTGACAACAAAAAAAATCAGAACTTGTATTACAAGTGAGAAGAAAAAAAGCTATTTTATACTCCATTAAACTGTTACACGTCATAAATAATTTATGCTCAGCTTGCTCTGTTCTGTAGCAAAGATGATAAACTAGTCATTTTACGAGCATTTTAATGAATATAATAGTTTTCCTGACTTTCTCTGTAACAGAAACCCCGTTCCTCCAGTATTCCCCTGGTCATTATATGTATATTACTGGGTTAAATTATAAGAATACTTTTAAAAGTGAGTCCTTGAGTCTTACTCTATGAATTCCACAGGTGTCTAGGAATGGATCGAAAATATATGTAGTTTTGTTCATTTTACTTACTATCATAAGTTTATATTGGTTATTTCTGTCATTACCAAAAGTGTGTAAGCACCTCATGTAATATTATGAGGAAGTCTGTATTCCCAGACTGGAATATTCGTAACTTTTCCAGTTTATTAGATAACGCATGCATTTTCTCAGTCAAACTTAGAGAGGTTTTTAGACTGATGAGTGTTTTGTGTTTTTAAATATGTCCTTTGCTTTCTCAGTGAAAATGTCTTTCTTTTTCATTAATTTAAAAAAAACCCAAACGAAATAGCATTGTAAAAATTGAAATTGCTTGTGGATAAAAAGAAATAATCTTTTGGACTACAGCATTTTTAAAATATGGAATTTTAAAGTTCGGTTTGAGTCAGATTTTCAGAATTATAGATAACTAGCTCTATATTCAGACATTTATGTTTATCTTGTATAGTGTTTGGTGCTTTTGAGCACGTTACTTGTGTATTTTACTGAAACGTGCTACATGTTCTGAAAATCTAAATAGCTGAAATTGTACTTTGCTTAGAGTTGCCTCATTTACTTTTGATAATGAAAGTATAAAATGTGATATTCCTAACAGGTAACATTCTATTCAGATGAGTGATTCAGTAGAAGAGTCTAGGACTCATATTTCACTTTCAGTAACACTACTGGATTTAAGCATGAATCCAGAGTGTACTGTTAGTAGAAATTACAGTTCAGGTTCAAGTTTTGATAGTGAGAGTTCATCCTTAAACTTGTAATTGAAATACCGTAAACTTTTTCTTTATTTTTCTGCAATGAACTGAAACACTTTCAGAAAGAATCTTCTTTCTGACAATTAATTTTTCTTCTTTATACTCTTACGCAAAATACAATGCCTTATACTTCACTGATGCTACTGATAGAACAATTGATACTTCTGTTTAATACCATTTTAGTGTATTTACTGTTGAATTTAAAATGATGGCATAGATTTTTTTTGTGTGTGTGTGTGTTCTTCAAAATATTTTTGAATAGTATTAGTGGGTCTTAGTAATACAAGTATCACTTTAGGCTTGTTTTGCAATAAAAGAATAATCAAGTAGTTTTGGTCTCTTTGAGAGAGAACAGGTGTGTAATTATCTCTTAAATTTCTTTCTGTTATTACTCGCTCCTTTAAAACATTTTAAACTTTGCAGATTGGATAAAATACTACAGAAAATAGAGAACTAAATTCATGGTATTCTGCCAGGAGATTACTTTGACTAGGAACTGTCCTCTGACAAATTAGTGATCGTTGCCTTTATGTAGTACATTGCAGAAACAGTAACCACCATATTAAATCTTAATCAATAACAATGTTTCACTAATTACAGGAGCGAGTTTATATATTGGATAAATTGCTGTTTGTAAATGTTGTATTATATTAACTAAAACAGCTAATTACCAGCAGCAGAATAAACATAAGGTTTGCTAAAAGCTTCCATCCGTAGCTTGGAGCAGTCGCTGCTGCCTAATATTTCAGTCAATGTGGAAAATAAGGTAATGACATTATAAATACATTTATAATGCAGGACAATTTCTTCTAAAATGCATGTAAGTATTATTGCTTTACTATGAAATATGATTTATTTAATGCATTTCAGCCCCCATAATATTAAGATATAATTGAGATGGGGGGGGGGAAATTGCATGCAGTCAGAGTCTGCATGAAAGTGAATCATGGTCTAAATTGCTTGTAATTTTAAAGGCACTTAGGGGAATCGTGAAATTTATATAATGCAGTCTTTGGTTTAAAAAATGTGAAGAAAACAATCGTCCGGTCTTTCCAGTTTTATTTGACTTCAAATATTTTTTTTGTATGCTAATGAAAGTCTGGCTCAGAATGAATAAACAGAAATTTTAAAATTTTCCACCCATATCATGATTAAGAAATGGATCCAGATCTGTTGAGAGATGGACATTTATAGTGAATATTCAGTAAAACAGCAGACAGTAGTGTGTAATTTGGGTAAAGACACTAATACAGCCATATGAAGGGAATGAATGATAACACAAATGATGCTGGTGATCCTAGACAGGAATCATTTAAATGGTGCTGGGAATTCTGATGATTATTGCTTTCAAAAGACTGAAAATCACAGGTCTCGGCTTTATGGTTTAATTACCTGCTAAACAATTGCTAGTGATTTCACTAAATCACAAAGCTCCCAAACAAGTAACACCAGTAACTGCAGCTATGCCTGAGCAATTCCAATTTTCTTGATAATGGCCACCAAACTGTGTTTAGCCTAACATAAACTGTCAGTTGGAAAGAGACTGGTAGTGCATGTTATCTTCAAGCATGTATTTTGGTCCAAAGATGTAATACAGAATTCGTAGCATCCCATACTTCTGTGGCAAGATTCACTATATCTTAGTAGATGGTAAAATTAGTGCTTGTAAAAATAAAGCTTTTTTATTTTTTATGATATGTAATAATTAAACTTCTCTTGAAGAAATGACTTCATGCTTTTAAGACATCTGTAATTGCTTGTGTCAAATATATTAATAATCCCGTAGAATACAAATCATATACCATTGCGCATAATTTCAGTTGGCAGCCAGAACATCACAGGGCTGAAGCTGAAATGGAAAGTCAATCGATGTCTCATCCCTATCATTTACTGCCTGGACAGACTCTGGTCTCTTTGGCGAGCATCTTTTTCTAGATCCAGTAATATTAGTGGAGAARGTTAAAGGCTTCAGCAGCTCCTCATCATTTCCCCTTGCTAGAGGTGAGCGTCCCTCACCAACTGGCCTAGTAGCAATTCATGCGAATACTTCCCTAATTTGCTTTGGGCAACATCTATTTGCGGAAATAGTTTAAATGAATGGTGTGAGCTAAACTGATTCCCTCACCGCTAGATTCACATGAACAACTCCGTAAGCACGTCAGTGGGATCAGTAACCTTTTCAGTGGGAGCAGCTGCACCTGGAAGATGATGTTGAGTCTCATTTGACCCAAATTAATTTAAATCTCTTTGAATGATTAGTTACTCTGTGAGTAGTACGGGCTGGAAAATTCTATGAACCTTTCTAATATTAACTCCAGATTACTGGATGTAATCACTTTTTTAATAAAGGAGAACTTGGAGGCTGCAAGCCACATTGGTTTTATTTTGTTTGATTAATTAAAAAGCATAGTAAGGATGAATAATAAACAGAAAGAATTGGTAGCTTGACTGAAACGCCACGACTCCCTTGCCTCTGTATACTTCCTGTATGCTGTTGCCAAGAGATTTTGTGAGGATTGATTAAAATAGTTTGAAATAAGGCACTGTCTATAGAAGTTCAAAGTAATTGCTATAAGTACTTTTATTAATAAAGAGAGCTTCCATAGAATGAATTCTATCTTGGAGGCTCTCAAAGGGCTTTTACAAGTTAAATATATAATTAAGTATATTATTTCACACTATTCACAGAGTATTTTTTTTTTTTTTTTTTCCTGTGGTAGAACACAGTAGCAATTTATGGTGTGAAGATCTAGTATGTGAAATTTTGCTGTTAAATGAGAAAAATACAGTACTAGTGGTGTTGAAATTGTGTACCAAGATGACTTAGTGCTAGACAGGACAGAAAGAGGAAGACCAGTATAAGCTCAGCCTAAAATGAATCAGCAGCATGAGTGTAGATAGGCAAGGCAAGTATTGCTTTCAGAATAGAGGACATTGAATTAACATCCATTATGGTCTGCGATTTTGTGTGGAGCTTTAATGACTTCTAGTCAGGGACTTAACTATATCTAGAAGTAGTAATTGCAAGCCTATTGCTTTTTAACATAATGCTGCACTGGGTAGCCATGTTTTTGTGTTATGTCTGATCCGGTTTAGCAGTTGATATTTGTTTGGGACCAGCTTTGTGTAGGAGCACTGTACTGAGCAAAGTAGTTGTGTAGCCACAAAATTCTTAACTTTGAGTTGGTAGAAACAGCAGTAGCACGTGATGGAGGATGAAGTGGAAACTGGGGCTGCTTCTGGCAGTGAGCTGAGGTTGTGCCAGAGGAACTGAAGAATGAAGTCCCCCCAGAAATGCTCTGCTCTGGCTTGAAATGTTAAAAAAAGGTAGGGTTGTTCAGGGCTGATATGCAAATGGGTAATACAGTGCAGAAGCCCACAAAGATGCATGGTTTTTTTAGTCCATGGAATAAATAATAGTAATAGTGATAATAATAAAAAAAAAAAAAGGTTGTCTTTAGTGGCCTTGTAGAAGCATTTTTGTTGTTGTTGAAAGTAATAATAGTAGGTTTTTGAATAGACTGATTTGGTTCTTTTTCTGTAGTCCTTCTTTGTTCTCATGTATCAGTGCCTTTTCCCTCTTTTGTCCATCCTGGGGATGCCAGATTCTTTAGTAAAGGCCAGAAGTGATGGCCCCTGCCTGTCCCCCAGCATTACTAGGACCTGTCAGTCCCACCTTACAAAGTCTTGGACCTTGTGATATGCTTGATGACCTCATGATGCCTGCCTGCCTGTTGGCCAATCAGGCTGCTGTAATAGAATTGACCTCACAGCTGATGTCACTTTTATCTGCTTCCTCTCCCCCCTCCTCCCCACATGCTGCTGTAGCACTTGATGAAGACAGTCCAGGTACAGCAGCAGGAGGTTTCTTGGTGAGCAGCAAATGCTACAGGAGAAATGCAGTTGGTTGATGCCAAGGCTGTTTTACTTGGAAACCTCCACCTAACAAGCAAAGGTCTATTTAAGAGAAAATTGAAGACACTGTATTTCTACACTGAAACAATTTTCTTGGAAATTATTTCTAACCTTAAAGCTTTTTTTCTGTAGCTCAAAGATTTTTATGCTCTTCAAACCTTCAGCTGGTGGCTGTCGTGACTCCACGGATAGCAGGAAATGGGCTTCTTTTCTCACAACACCTACTCACTCAGTAGGAGTCTTGTTTTGAAATGTATGAATGTGGTTTAACGTGGTATGCCTTAGTGTATGAGTGTCTATATTTGAGCTTCTCACTTTGTCATCATTGATGCAATACCTAAGTACACTAACTGGGGGAAAATACAGATTTCTCTTCAGTGGGTGAATTATGTTGCGCTGGATGAAATCAGTTTCTAAAAACAGGAGGTAGTTCTTATGCTGCATACCCAAGTGCTAGGTTGTTACTACAGATAATTCATTGTATTATGCTAAGGCTTGGATTTAAAATCCTGTTTAAAATAACACATACAGAAGTGCATTTTTTATCAAATAGTGGCCTTCAGAAATATCCACTTCTGAATTGATAATATAGTAAAATAAATGGCCATTGATATATAAAGAAAAAAATAGCGGTTTCATCAATGTTTTTTATCACTTACCTTGTACGATAAATGTTTTTAAACATTGCCTTTTCATTTTTAGATGGTCTTTTTTTTCTTGGTGAGAAGCTGAGCACTTCTAAAGTTGTAATGGAAGTTAAAGGAATTGGGAATACAAAAAGTACAAACTATTACCCAAATTATTGGTACTAATGGCAGTTATGGAAAAAAACTGTTTCTCCTTCCCACCCCCGCAGCCCCTAGCTGTAGTTAGTGAAACAAAATTTCATTTCCTTAATGAATGAGGTTTCTCAAACGTAATTTAGTTTAGACCTCAGACTTACTGCTGGGTGTGAATAAATGTGAGTTCTTGGAATAATGCTGAAAATACTGAGTATGAGGTATGGACTTGAAATATGTGCTAACATGCATGCGTACATTTGTGTGGGGGGGTGTATTTATATGTATATAATTCTTTTCCAGTTGACATCTCTGCAAAATAGAAAAGATTCAAATACTGAAAATAGATAAAATTATTGATTTTTTTTTTTTTTTTTTTAATCTTTTTATCCTGCTAGAAGCAATATACAAATATAGGTCTAGCTTCAGAGGGGAAAAAGAAAAACAGTACAGTTTTCTAGAGCAGAAGGTTAGTGAGAAATCCATAGAACATCTGTATAAATGCATATAGTTTGACCTGTCATTTTAAAAAGTAAAGACCGTGTTTTCTACCTTTTCCATGTCATGATCTCATGGCTTGTTTTTTTTCCCCTGACTTTCTATGTAATTCCCATCAGTTTGGAATCCCCCATGTGGCAATTCCCTGCAGTGCAGCCACCTTACTGCTTTAATTTTCAGAATTTGTCATTAATATATTTTGTCAGAAGCGGCAATGAGAAGGGATTGAGGGGATATAAACTGACAGGCTTTACTTTGAGAGAAAAATATTTCAAAAAGCAAATAGAGCATGTTTTGTCTTTTTCCTGCCAGTAGTTGGTTTTTATTTCTTTTTCTGCTTAGGGAGGGAAATTCTTTTAAAGCTGGAGGCTGTGATACTATGCAAAATACAACCCCCCTATATTTATCTATAATAAATACTTAGAGGTATTTTAGCTATTCTTTATTGTTTAAATTTTTTTTTTTTTTCCTTTGGAAATCCAGGTTGGTACAATAAAAACAGAGTGAAAGTGACTTAGACTAATAATATCTCATATTTCAAAAGGAAAGAGTATTTTTTAACAATAAAAAGTAATTTTGTCTAGCACTATGGAGAATTAAGGCACATGCCTGACATTCAGCTTGGCAATCTCAGTCCTGCACTAATACCTSTGTAGATTCACTTGTATTCCCAGCACAGGTATTTCATTTTTGTTTTATTTTTTTAATGTGCCCATGAAGAACTCGTACATGCATGCAGGTTTATTTTGTGAGTCTGGAGGTTTTCTTTCTCGCGGTGCTTCTCATACAGTGCAGAAACGTGCAGAATTATCCGGAACTGACTTTTCTCAGGCTTGTTTACTCAGTGGTTGGGGACGATGTTTTGTACACAGAACTTCTATCATTTTCTTTTTCTTTTTCAGTATTACGTGTAATGGCAATTTAATGTTAAAGGATAGTTTTGTTTTGATCAGCTGTTTTCACATCTTGTTTATTAGCTCAGCAAAATTAATATTAAGGGCTGCACTCAATAATAAAAATTTCTTTGAGGAAACTAGACTGTAACCTTAAACTAGTGAGTGCAGATGATAGCTCAGATAGTGAGTAATTTTGGCGACTAAGCTTCAGCAAACTGAGCCTTCCTTGCATAATCATGTCTCCTGTATTTAATTTCCGTTTACATGACCTTCCATTATCATTTGGGTGTAATCCGTATAACAGTTGTCCATGTGGTAGATAATCATCTGACACCAACTTCTGTAATTTGGAATAAAAAGAGATAAATTACCATGTTCTAGATGTATTGGACTCCTCACAGACTGTTTTAAACCAGGTCCGCAATACTTTCATAGACAGAATGGCAAATGTAGTTGAAAGCTAGGAAGATTTCATCAATACTTGTTTTCATTTGGAGAGGAATCAAAATTGCTCAGAGGGTTTCTTAAGCAAGTGGCAAATTTCTGCTGTAGGGAAAGCTAGTCTTGCCCTCCCAAATGTAGGCATCATTGGCATGGTCAGTAAAAACTCTTCGCTAAATTTTATTGCGAAAGCTGCTTGTTAGTTCCCTCGTGCAGGTTGTGCCCTGAACTTCTCCCAGTACCTCCAGGCCATCGGTGAGTTGAGTTAATGTAAGGTTGAGCAGATGACAGAGATGCTTCTCCTTTTTAGAAATGATGTGGTCTTTCATGGATAGCAGTATTATGCCCACAAAAGGTAATTAAAAAGCCCATACAACGCATAACCCTTGTGAAATGTCGTTTCACAGGTCAACAACCAAATTACTGTCTCCGGCCTGCAACATACACGTGAGAATTTTCTACTGTTACAGATGAAGAAAAGCTGTGTTATGGTATAAGTAAGCTCTATGCCACAGTTAGGCCTCGAGTAATATGTATTTTGTTCTCCCTTTGGTTGTTTTGGCCTCTTGGTATATAAAGGTGAATTTTGATAGTGGAGCTAAAGGAAGAACATATATTAGGAACCTACCAAACTGGTAATTATGGACCAAATCCTAATGTTCTGTGGTCAGATATGGCTTGTTGACTAAGACCGTTTTAGTTGAACTGATTTGTTAACTTCTGCTTGCAAGTATGAGCTCATTAGTGATGATTTCTGCTACAGAAGAAAGAATTGGGCAATAGTGGTGAGTTCCAGACAAAGATGTAAGCTTCCATAAATATTTAAAATCAAAACTTGATAGACTTATAAAAGCCAAAAAAATCTTCAGCTCCTCTTGAAGATACTGATTTTTACCAGCCCTGAGTACAGGTTATTTCTCATAGTGCTTGGGTTGCCCTTGTGATTTTTGAGTTGTTCTGTAATGCTTGTAGGACTCGACCCAAATGCTTACATTGCATTTTGGTGTGGGTGGAGAAACAGCTGGTGATTTAAGTGCCTCAGCTTCTTGACCGCTCAGAGTGAATGATTTTTGAAGAGGGATGCTTTTCCAGGGATGGCTACTGAAGCAGATAACCCCAAATTGCCAATTACTTTGTTTCTCAATAAATGAGCCATGAACTTGAGGTTCAGGGTGTTTAGCACAGCTTGATGTTTGCAGCCTCCTCCTAAATGTTACCGGAGCAAACAGAAGAATTGAGAATTCTGCAAAGATTTTGCAACATCATTTAAACAGGTCTTTATATGTGCAAATATTAAGAATGAAATTATTATCTGCAGTTTGATTGTAACACATACGAGTTCTAAAATTCTCTCCTGTTAGAGAAACAGCTGATAAATTGTTCTTCTGCAGAAATGGATAGTTTGGCAGCTAATAGTCAAAGCTGTGCTGGAATTTCCAAAGGGTAAATAGTTAACAAAGCAGTATATACAGTGCAGTCCTGACAACTTAAAATCTGCCAGAAATTAATAAAAATTTGAGTGGTAAGACTGCCAACTTTTAGCAGTTAATAGTTATTCAGAAAGAAAACAAAAAATATTTTCATAGAATCACAGAATAGCTGAGGTTGGATGGGACCTCTGAAGGTGATGTAGTCCAGCCCCACCCCACCCCCCCCCCAGCTCAGCTGGAGCAGGTTGCTTTCTTTTCTCAAAATTTATTTTTAGCAGTACTTCTAAGAAGATTACAACAGTCAAAAGCTTAGTTCTGGAAAAAAAACCCAAACCCTGTATTTTGAATTACAGTATTTTCATTGGCTTATGATAGAGAACTCAACGTAATCATCGCTAAGATACTACTTGGAGCACACACAACTGAGTAAAAATGGGTTCTGAAAACACAAAGTCTGCAAGGTACCCCAAGGTCAAATTATCAACATATTTTAATTTTAACGTATGTCACATTACCTCGGTTGTATATAAGAGTGAGCGTTGCTTTGCATTCATAGCATCCTCTTGTAGCAGCCTGTCAAATACTCTATTAAAATAGTCACATGTCATTTTGTCTTCCTAGAAATAGAGACTGAAGTATGGAGAAATGAATTTAAGTTCACTCTGCTGTACTAATGGGTGGAACAATGAAATTCTTGTCCTTCCAGTTTTTAATTTTACAACATAAAAGTTCATGCTTCTGTTTCTACTTTGATTTACTTGTTTAATCACAGTTGCATTTGAGTCAGCTACAGAATAACATACTAGGTACAACCGATATTTTAATATGTGTTCTTCTTTTCACTACAGTTTTCATATATGTGGTGATTAAAAGTAATTTTGAGAAGCAGGAGCTGAAAAAGATCTGAGATGGGGGAAGAGGGCTGGACAAAATTGTATTTTTATTTATTTTTCACCCTCTGACTCTCCTAAACACATTTAATCCATGGAGTGCTTTCATCTATTATAGATGATTTTCATTTGAGCATGTCATTTTGCTTTTTCTGTTACAATGAAGATCAAAGTGACACAGGTTCACCACAAGTGTTCAGCAGCTCTTTTCAGTCCTGGACCTTAAAGTAATAGGATTAAGTTAATTTGTTCCTGTCTTAGATCTCTCTCAAGGCATGTGGCACTTGGATGGTTGGTTATTATTGCATGCTGAGTGCTTTGCTTTTTTTTGTTGTTGTTGTTATTTATAAATAAAAATATACTTCATAGTTCTAAAAAAAAATCTGTAATTTGTTTAAAGCATTAAAAAAAAAAGCTATGTTAACAAGAATCGCTCAAAACTATTAAATAAGGAGTGTTTGTAACTCAATTCTTCGACATAATTTTCTTTCTTCATGAAGTGTTTAAGGAGTTTTGGGTCCACCATCAATGATTTCAGAAAGGAGGATACCTTCACAACTTTGTCTCTTAAGCCACAGGCCTGAAGCAGTGTTTGAGGTCTCCTGTTTCCAACTGTAGGCGATGGTGGCATGTAGATTATTTTTTCCTGTGGGTTTATAAATAGATTAGTGTTTTGGGGAGAAAGTAGTAGGGCAGAGTGGAGTTCAGGTTTCATGATAATGAGTTTTATTGATTCACTGCCATAATACGTTGTTGCAAAGGGTGCTTGCATTAAGCCATGAGTACTAGTGGTGGGAATAGTTTAAAAATAAATGGGGAGATATCCTTACTCTCCACTGTGTTTCTGATATGATATTGTTAATGAGAAGATCATTAATTTTTTAAAAATTTAATATTTAGAACAGTGGATAAGGTTGTAGGCATAATTTCTCTTTTAAATCTAAATTTCTTTGCCATTATGGTTTTATGACTGTATAAACCTTAGTGATAAGATAATACAAATTATTAACCTGTTCCATTTAACTTAGTCTCTTAGATGTTTTTACTCCTCTTTTTTTTAATACCAAGGCAATCTTTGAATTGCTCACAAGAATAATTATGAATTTCTGAACATTTCATAACTTTTTTTTCTAGCACTGAAAATATTAGAAATAGTTTTACTTCAGACATCATGGGGAAAATAGTATCATGATTGTATCTTTCACTTCTTCATGCTGTGGGTACATCTTAATTTAAGAAAATCCATCAAGATCTTAAAACAAACAAACAAACAAAAAAACTACCAGAAAACAAGAAAACGTCCAAGAGGCCCACCCGCAATTGCATATCAGAAGTGTGCTTTGACAAATTGGCTTCTCAAACAATGGCTTGGTATTTTGTTACCAATGTCCTTTGACAGCATTCAGCCTCATCTAGTGCTGCCAGCCACCCTCAGCTGAAACTTTTCTGCTGCCACTATCATCATCTCTGCTTGATTTGCTCCTTTTGGTAGTTTTCACTGATGGCATATCATAAATCTCATTTGTAGACCTTGTGTAGACTGAAAAAGTTTTTCTCGTCTCCTGCATGCAGTCCTTGAGGGGTGACAAAGTGGAAGAGGTCTTCTGACCCACCTCCTTACCTTGTCCAGTTCACGAGCTGCATTACCGTTCACAATTTGTTTAATTTTACAAAACGACATCCTGCTTCTTTCCACTTGGCCTGCCCATGTTCAGAGATGAGTATTTAGCCAAGTTCAGTCAGATATGGAGAAGCCTCTTGCAACGGCGTGCCAGATGCAACCATCTGTAGAGCTGCACAGCTTTATGCTCTTCCTTGCATGGTACTTGGTCTACTGGTAAGGCAGGGCTCGGTTTTCATGCCTATGGAAATAGAAAATAATCTTCCTCACCTCTAGCATGAGTTTTAGTTCCCCCAGCAGTGATGACCAGCAGTAGTTGGACACTGGCCTCAGTTCTTTCTCTGACTTGCTTTTGGAGGAATCTGTCTTCTACCTCCTCACCCACATTCCCAGCCACATCATGAAACTTTTAGATCTTTTGTAGCCTTCAGGGGGAGGATTATATCAGCCCTCCACATTTTGCTGCAGGATCGTTCTGTTTTTTCCCATTTTGCCCTTAACAAATACTTCCATATTTCCTGCTTTTCTGTGTCTTCATAATTTACCACAGTCTTGATCTGAGAATAACATCTGAGGAGGTTCAGGTAGCCTGAAGCAGGAGATCAGCTGTGACTGCAGTTTTACCCAAGCCGTCTCTGGTACTCCACCTCGGAAGAATGGCGTTTTGCTTGTGAACCTGTAAATGTCTAGGAGCAGACAGGGGAATAAAATATTTGTCAGAATTATTCCTCCCATAAATACTAGACAGAAAAGCGAAGTTACATGCAGGGAATATGATGATAAAAGCTATTGCTCTTATGTAGCTCAAAAGACCCTGAGTGTACCTGTGCTTACACTCCCTGAACTGTTTGTACTATTTCTAGGAGCGTTATCCTTTTGAGCCTGTAACTACTAGGGTAGATCTCTGTCTATCTGTCTTCTGATTTTGGTTTTTTTTTTTTTTTTTTTTTTGTTGTGCATAAAATGCATTTAAAATAGATCCTGTTGCCACTTTTTAGAAGTTTGGGAATGCTTGTGTTAATGCTTTGAAACTTTTTTTGGGAGCTGAACAAAGAGAAGATTAGTCAAATATTCAGTGTCTTTGATATTCCCTGTTATATTAAAAACAAAGAAAAAAAACCCTGCAGAAGCATCTAGGTCCTAGTCTTGGTCCCACTAAATTCACTGGTAGATCTGTAGTTAAGTGTTTTCACAAAAATGCTGATCTTTCTGAAAATTTTGTCCCCTGTTATTTATGTAGACCATTCCCTCCCAACTGGTGCTCTTTCTGTATTTCAATTCAGATACAATCCTGGTATCGTTTGGAAATGTTATACATGGATAAAAATGGAAGAAGTTTTAGGCTTCAAAAAGAAACTGCTTTTTAAGAAAGTGTCAGTTAAAAATTTTCACATAGTATTTTGTAGAAACCTTTTACTTTTCTCTTAATACTTTACTTTTTGAGAATGAACATGTAAGGTCTTCACTGTACATTGTAATTTTTGAGATCAAGGTATGAAGGAGAAGGGCTTTTTTGTATATATGCATACATAAAAATTTATAAATACATACACACACACACACACACACACACAAATATGTGTGTTTCCACCCATACTTGGGGTGGGGAAAAAAATGCCTGTGTGCCTAAAGGAGGTTATATTTGCTTTCCAGCTGTAGCTTTTGATGTAATGAAGAAGTCCAAATCTCTGCCTGCATTTCTTATGTTGCTTAGCCACAGCTACGCTATTAGCTCTACTTTTAATTTGGGCATTCTGAACATTAAATACTTCCAACATTCCCTGAAAATGTACTTGTTTGCCACTAGAATATTTATTTTGGAATAAAAGTATGTTGTCTAGAATATTTCTCTAGTTCTTAGAGTGAGATAAGTTTTGGCAGCAGTAGAACTCCTAAAGGGTGAGACCCCGTTTACATAGGAAACTCCAGAATTTGGAGTGAGCAGCCAATTTTGAGGTTTTTGTTGTTGTTTGTTTATTTGTTTGGTGGTGGTTGTTTTTTGTTTCGTTTTTATTTGGGTTTTGTTTTGGTTTTTTGTTGTTGTTTTTTTGTTTGTTTGTTTGTTTTGTTTTGTTTTGTTTTTGGTTTTTTTCCTTTCCGAGTCCTGTATTCAGGAAGGTTCAGGAGAAAACACTTTTTTATGGGGGCATTGGAAAGATGGCATCCAGCCTGTTCTTCCTCTAATGAGCTCATGGTCGGGAGTGTGGATAATTACTGCTCTGATGCTGTGGTTCTGTGGCAGGCCAGGCTAATGAGGTGCTGGTCCCATTCCCATCCTGGTGCCCACAGCATGCCAAGCTGTTTGGGAGTCAGGGCAGGGGAGAAGGAGGAATGGTGACCACAAGTGCATAAGACAAGACTAGCAGCAGAACTACCTGATGCTAGCACAGATCTGCAGCTTAAGTTTTTTTTTTTAAAAAAAAAGAAAAAAAAAAAAAAAAATAAAAAAAAAAAAAAAAAAAAAAAAAAAAAAAGAAAAAAAAAAAAGAAAAAAGTGAATCCAGAGGTTGTCTGTCTGGTTTGAATAGGCAGGTTCCAATCTGATAATTGCTCTCTATTTTATCTCCAGTTTTGGGGGTTTTTTAGT
Source organism: Phoebastria nigripes (assembly GCA_035582835.1). Taxonomy (NCBI): domain Eukaryota; kingdom Metazoa; phylum Chordata; class Aves; order Procellariiformes; family Diomedeidae; genus Phoebastria; species Phoebastria nigripes. Next base: position 93,345 of record JAYKAV010003254.1, read on the forward strand.
CTTGATTGATGAAGCAGCTCTGTTTACATGGTCCATGGACCATGTGTGTTTGGGTCTTTTGGTTACAGAATTGAAAAAAAAAAAACCTGCAGGTTTGTCTTAAAATTATTTTTTTCTACTGTAGTAAACCCTTACAGCTTAAACTTCAGGGAAAACTGCTTTGGCCTTTTTTTTAATTGACTCTAGTTAAGTAAGAGGAGATACGAGGCTATTTCCCCATCATTAAAAAAAATACTGCTCACTACGTGTTACAGATTAAGGTTTCATAAAAGCAAACTAAAATTAAAGAGAGTCTTGTTTATAGGAGCTGAATTTATGCATCTGTGGTGATATTCTGCATAATGTAGATTCATGCCTCCATCTCTCCTTTAGAGTGTGTCTGAGCTGGGCTCGGACTGTATGTCACCGGCGGTAATAACACTTGTGCTTCTACCACAGTTACCTTGTCAGTATTTCAGTGCCCGAATACATTTTACCTTCCRCATGTAAATATATTGCTTCCTCCACCTATAAATTGAGGCTGTGAAAGTAGAATGTGGCAGACGTCTAATAGTGCTCAATAGCATAAAGAAAGAAGTGAAAAATAGTCATTGCCGGAGACTGCCTATTGAATTTGGAAAGGTAGATTACAGTTAACAAAGCTGACATTCGGTTAGGGGAATGGGGGAACCCAATTTTTACAGGAGGACTTTAGACATTTTACTGACAGGTAGTTAGGACACTGGTATTATGTCCCATTTGAAAAGTCTTGCATTTCCTTAGCGACTTGTTGAGGTAGTGATTCAGTACTAACTTAAATGAAACCATACCAGTTGCTGCAGTGGTCAACGTGGACTTTGCTGTGTTTGTCTCACTTGATAACTAACTGAACCTCATCTCCTTAAGTCATTGAAATTTAGCAGGATCATACTACATGGTGATAAACGTACCAGAAGATGCCTGTGAGTATCTTCTCACATATGAATAACTTTTATGTAATTTTGAGTGCTACACAATGAGGTCCGTTACAAGAAAAGTGTGATTTCTGTTGGAAATTCAGTTCTTCAGTATCTCCATCGCTGGGCATGTGTATCAGTGTTAAATAAAGGTAGAGTATCAGGTAAGCTTGAATAGCTGTGTTACCTTGCAGATAGATGTGATATCTTGCAGATAGTAGCAAGACAATAAAATGTAATTATATATATATAAAAATATATATAGTATATATATAACTTCTTGTTTTCTGTGGTGCAATAATGTTTGTCGTCTTTTGAAATTTCCTTTTGAAATCTCTTAACCTATATTGTATGTGTTACTCCTCTAGACCCAAAATTATAAAAAAGGACAATCTCTTCATAGATGCTTGCACTCATGAATGAAGAAGAATTAAAAAAATATTCCAAGAAGAGTGCCTAGAAAGTCAATTCTATGTTTCTTTTCTGTTGTTTGTCTCTGAAATCTGGCTTACCTTACAATTAACAAGACAGTGTGAGGAGGGGGAAAAAGTGGATAAAACAAGAGTTCATCCCTTTCCTGACATTTTCAGTCAATCTTCCAGTCAATCTGCCTTGATCGTGTCACCATAACTTCTGTATTTATCTGACACCAGACCAAGGCACTTGGAAGACAAGGGAAAGTCCTTCAGTCCCTAATCCAGGCTTTCTTTGCGTTTCATTGCAGAGCCATATCTTGTTTAATAACCTGAAACCTCAACAGGGTGTCATGTACTCTGTTGTTATGAGGGATGAATAAACATTTTATTAGATCTTTTTGCCTATTTATGATCGGTCATGTTTTGTTCTGCAGGATCTTTTTTTTTTTTTTTTTTTTTTTTTTCGTCCACTATAAGGACAGACACTAGTTGTTACCATGCTGCCCTTTCTAACTTAATCTAATTTTAACAATTCTTTGCTATTCTCAAGTTCATGCAAATACCAGTGACATTACTTCTGCAAGTAGTTGGTATGTCTCTCCACGTTTAGAAAATTAAGCACTAATTCTCACTGTGGGCTAGAACAGTCTGTATTGCATGACAAATAAGGTTTAAGCATGCAGTAAAAAAAAACACTTCACAAATTCAGAGAAGAACTTTGCTTTCTAGCACTCAAAATGTTGGGCAGTACACAAAAGATTGTGTCAAATTGACATGTTTTAGCAACTCCCAAAATGTAAGAGGGGTGTTTTTGCCATTATTATAAAAGTACTTGGCAGCTTATATTTTCCTGAAGCATTCTATTGACTGGGATGAAACCACTTTTCTATAAAGCACTTTTAAGTGCTTGCTTTCACTTGCAGACTTTCTCACCCACAACATAAAATGGTCATGTTAAAATAATAGTATTCCTTTCTAAAATGTATGGATTGTAGATTCTCCAAGCACTGTACAGACAGSCCTCAGACACCTTGCAAACATCACCGACACCTTGAAAAAGGAAAAGAAAAGGACAGAAATCTTTTCTGAGGTTGCACAAGCCGTTGAACTAAGGGCACAACTCGTGCTCCTGCACCCCAGGACCGTGCTTATTCCATTTTAGAGTCATGAGACATGCAGTAAGGGTGCTATATTGGACTTCATTGATAGGGAATACCCTTGAGCCAGGAGCTGTTTGCATTAGAGCCCTAATTCTCTTCTGCTTAAAACTATAAGCAAACAAAAAGTAGTGAATATCAGGATAGTCCTGATGACTGATAACATTTGCATCTATGGAAGCTATAATAACAGATAGCACAAGTTTAGCTTCTTTGTTATTGTGCCTTCTACTACTCACATTCTCTAAGAAGGGAAGAATTCCCAAAATACTTCAAAGAATGGCTTATTGGATGTTAATTGTTGTCTGTGGTCTTTTTCTTACCTTCTTATCTCTTGAATATATATTACATTAAATCTTGCAGGTGTTCTTCCTTCCTCTAATTGTCCATGTTGCATTTGTGCAGCGCTGAACATAGCTGAATCCTGATCAGTGTCTAAGGTTGAGCTGCTCTATTTGTGATACAGCAAAAAACAATAAGAAAAACCAACATGGTAATTAATAGTTTCTCTAGTGGTGGATCATAGTGGGACATTCTCATCCATTTCTACCCAGCCCTTAGAGTGGTAATATTTGATTTTCAAGTGATTGACTTCTTACTATTTAGATTGAAATTACAGTCCTAAGTTATACTCACCCTTGATAGTTATTTAAGCAGCTGAGGGGCCAGAGCAGAGTGTAAGTTATAGCTGTGACAATTTTGCTGTTTTTATGTTTGTTTGGGAAGGTGAAGAGAAGAAGAGGGAGAAGCAGAAATGGGAAGGGAGAGGCTAGAGGAGCCATCAGTATTGGTTTGCTTCGGTAAACTCAGAGCGTGGATTCACTGTCCTTGTCTTCAGTGTGCTTCTCAGCGCTTTTTTCTCTTCTTCAGGCTGGAAAATTGTGCTTTTTGCTGCATGGATTTCTCTGTCTTAAGAACAATAAGGCTAATGGTAGGAAATTTGCTGAGCAGAGAAACTCTGCAGCCTTTCTTTCTGCACAAGTCATTTGAACCAGTTTGGCATTCTGGTTTCTGTCTCAGCAGTATTTAAATTTACTTGTTAGCTTTTTTTTTTCCCTGCTGATTAGATATTTTGTTTTGGTTTATACCTTGAGTTTTTTAACATCGGTTCCTTACACTGTTTAGCTGTTACCAACACACAAATGAGAGGCAGTTCTGCAAGAAGAGTTCTTGAAGCTTTCTGTATGGATCTGTGTAATCCCTATATAAATTGTCATCTTGATTGTGAAAGAAAAATTGGCAAGGCTTATTTAGGGCTTTTTTTCTTTCTTGGTTATGTAAATATAGCATCACAGCAGCTGAGTGAAAGTGGCTGAAATTTTTGACTCAAATGATGTTTTTTGTCATACGCCACAAGAAACAGAGTAGTTCTCTGGAAGCACTTTGTAACATACAGGTGGTACAAATAGGACAGGGAGTTTCCTCCTAATCTCTTATAATTCATGTGTGACAGACTTCAGTATTTTTAATTGTTGTCAGAATGATGAGGTWTACAGTCCTCGAAGGAATCCAGTGTCTCAGCTACCTTATAGGTATAACTGTGGATGTTTTTAGAGTTAGTACAAACGTCTAAACTTTTTTGGATTCTGCTAGGCTATTGGCTTCACTGATAACTTGTGGCGATGAGTTCTGCAGGTTAATTATGCATTTAATTGGTTTCGAATTTGTTGCTTTTCAATTTCACTGTTCATTGAATATCTCCTCAGTCTTGTATTATGAGAAGGGTGTAAATAAGAGAGCCTGATTCACCTTCTCTGAACATTTAATTATTTTGTATACCTCTATCATGTACCCTTATACATATACAAAGCACTTCTGATGGTTTTGGTCTTTACGTGTGTCCAGCTTCTTTATTCTCTGAAGCTTTTGGGTGTAGTGACCAGAGCTCTGGGAGGATCTGGGAGTTTATTTAGTCTACGTCAAATAGTGCGATCTCAGTGTGGTGCTGTCTTCTCTTTCCCCTTTTCTTCATAAATCTCTTTCCGTTTTTATTTGGCTATTGTTACGCTTGGGACAAGTTTTTATTGGCTTGCTTGCAGGAATATAAAGTCTTTGGGGCTTTACAATCAGAATAAAAACGCTTCACGTGGCTGGTGCAGGCTTCTGCTTCCACGTTGTATCATTTTCCATTCGTCCTCATTGGATCCTACGTGTCTTCAGGCTGCCTGGTCCTTGTAACTGAAACAGCTTCTTGTGATGTTCTACATGGTCTTCATGAATTCAGAAGATTTCCAGTTGCTATCATCTCAACGTATGCCTTTTTCTAGATGACTGAAGTCATCTCGGTTGTAAACTGCCTGAAACATGGGACATTGACCATGTAATCTTCTCTGGTTTGATCTTTTTGGCCATTTCTATCTAGTAGTTCTTATTAAACCTTTGAGCATTGGATTTTATGATTATTTGCTTTACATTTTGCTTTTTGTAAGATATTGTTGAATTATTTTTGAATATCCCATTAGACAACTGTTTTATTCTTTCCTATTGCGAGAAAAATTTATAGTAAAATGTAGAACCATGTTTTTGTAACAGCCAGACTCTGCCCTGCTACGTTAATCACTCTAAATGTGACAAGGATGTCAGAGTAAGGAATAGAAATGTTAGCATCAGACCCTCTCTTAAATATATTTCCTGCCTCCAATTAGTAAATGATATTTATAAGTTTGGGGTTCTTTTAGTTGCTCAGTCCCAAATTACGAGCACACTCAGATATATACCATCTGAACCGGGCAGGGCTTTAAAAATTTTTTTAAATTATTTTAATTTGTTTTTCCAGCATGGTCTTTACAAAAATCAAGTGTTTGTTTCCCTTACTGTCTTGTATTGAGTCTGCTTTTTCCATCAATTTTATATATTTTCTGTGCTTAGAATATTATTTATTTCTGTTAGAATAATACAAACGCCAGCAGAGCTTGAAGTATAATTATGTTAAACACTGCACAGATGTGTAGTGAGTTCCAGGCTCTGCCCTAGTGACTCTGCAATCAAATGAGAAGAGAAATAAAAGTGCAATGGATGGAAGTTGGACATAGAAATTCAATGACACGTGTTATAGGATTATATAAAAGGAAGATGCTCACCAATAATCAATACGTAAATCAATCCCGGCTCCTTTCAGAGGTACTCTACTCAAGGCAGTAATTCTCTTGCGGGTTTATTTCAGAATAAGTTGCTAGAACTTTGAAGAAAATTCTGAAAGACCAGCATTGTAATTTACTAATTAAAATACAAAGAGCATTAAATCTTGCTGTATCCCCACACACGCTTCCTGCCATTTCCCCCCACTTTCCCAAGGCTTGGCTTTCTAGCTTTGCTGGGTCTGAGTTTGTATTTAGTAATTTAAACAGRTATAGTAACTTTTTTTACCACATAGGATTTTCACACTTAGTTAAATACTTCAGAGATACAATGAAAAGAACTATGTAACTGTCCTATTATTTGCTTGAATTGAGTTTTCGAAGTGCTGCAAAGAATGAAACGAGCTAAAAAACAATGACTTATTCATTGGGATAAATTTTTGTATAGCCTTGATATATATGGCATACCAATTAGCTATAAATATTTTCTTTACTATGTGAATTTTTTGTTTATCTTGATGGGAGAAGGTCTTTTGTAAAAGCTGTAGCGTTCCCAAAACTGACCAAAATGATACTCCCTTGGCAATGTTGAGGTTACATGCCTAAATAATTCACTGTTAAGTCATATGCTTGTTTCTGAGTTACAACTTCTGTCTTAAATTACCTAATATTTGCAGTTCTTTTATTATCAAGCTGATTAGGAAAATCTCTCTGTTTTGGAATAATGGTAAACAGTATGGCTGCATTATTTGAGACAGAGTCAATGAGTTTTGATGGTTTGTTTATTAGTAAAGAGAAGAGTTCAATTTAACAAGATCTAATTTCAAAAAAATACAGATAATCTATTGTCTTAACGCTGTTTTTAAGTAGTGCCTTCTTGAACGTCCAAAAATGAAGGTACTTCTTATATTGTATCTTTCAAATTGAGGAACACCTGATGTAGTTACAAGTGATTCAATTTTGTCTTAAGCAGAAATCAATAACTTGAATAGCCGAGAAGAAATAAATGTACTCTTATTTTGTATTCAAAAGTGGATTTACCTACTTGGGCATCATCATTTTTTGCCTTTAGTGAAAATTGGTTACCAGGATAACAGACTGAGCAGCCATTTCCAATGATGCAACTTCTGTTGGAAGGAAATTATATCAATTCATGTATAGTTTTGATCATTTGATACAAGAAGTAGGATATTCGCAGATGGAAAATAACATTGGAGAACGTGCGGTCCCTGATGCTGCTAGACCTCTAATAAACAGAGGATATAGTAAGTTTTCTATGGGATTTCAGATGAGATTGACTTTGAAGTGGGCTTCAATGAGATGTTGAGTTTTCATTGCTTACATTAGCGCAGCATCCATAAGAATTATTTCACTGTTTATCTTCAATCTACTGAATCTTCGGTTTACAAGGCAAAAGAAGGAAGTTGTGGCTTTTAAAAATATAATAATATAATACAAAGTGTTGACAAATGGATGCTGGATTCCTGAAGAAAGAATAAAGATTCCTAGATGGAAAGCTTAGAAGATTTCAAAATTTTCTCTAGTCTGAATATTTAGGTATTAGGCAACTGAGGTGCAAGTTTCTTCTTACTGACCTGTTTTTGGACTTCAGTGGTGAACTGGAGCGAGAACACCTTCTGGAAGGGTGGTGGTTCCGTATGTTTTCCTTTGTTTAACAGGATGTATTGTTTTAAAATACATCAAATATTGGCTTACAGTGCATACTAATACCTTTTCTTTATTTTTTCTGTTGTTCATTTCATCCAGGAATTTCAAAGTACTTCTGTAAAATTATCATTAGATCAATTCTGAACACAGTAAAAAAAAGACACAAATATTTATGACTTACTACAATAGCGGTATAGCAACAAAGATGGAAGTAGAACATAGTCCTAAATCTGTTTACTGGCAGTTGTTTTTCCTGAATTTTACAGGGTAATAGTTCTCTTGCTCCATTTTTATATAGAGAAATCCACTTTGGCTCATGCGGAGCAGTCTATGCTTCTTTAAGATTAGTGGAAAACTGTACATATTTGACATATGACTGAAACATCAGAAGCTGTCAGAAATGGTTATAGACATTATTTGAATTGCTACAAATACCTGGCAGCAGTACAGATAGTCTTTAAAATGTTTGATCTTTTTGGACTGTGTTAGTTAAATGAAAAGCATGTATACAGTTTCAGAAATAAGTCATGCCTTTCTTTTWTTCCTGTTGACATGCATATATGTAATACAGATTTGTTTAGCATCTCTTTTTTTTCTTTGAACTATGATTGGATGGATACATGAGGCTTTTCTGCATATTGCTAATGAATATAATATTCATGAATGTATTTTAATTTTTATTTTCAAGAAAATAAAATCTTCAAAATCTGTTGATTTCGAACTGAACAAACCAGATGGTTCACCCAGTGAGAAGCCGAGTTTGGTGATCAGTGCAGCTTTTCTTTAGTACTCATATTGCTCATTTTGTAGTAGCTTGGTACAACTGTGTGATCATTCTGTCTTTTGTTTTGTGGATAGGATCATAAAATAGAATTGTTTAGGTTGGAAAAGACCTTTAAGATCATCAAGTCCAACCGCTAACCTAGCACTGCCAAGTCCACCACTAAACCATGTCCCTAAGCACCACATCTACACGTCTTTTAAATACCTCCACGGATGGTGACTCAACCACTGCCCTGGGCAGCCTGCTCCAATGCTTGACAACCGTTTTGGCGAAGACATTTTTCCTAATATCCAATCTAAACCTCCCCTGGCACAACTTGAGGCCATTTCCTCTTGTCCTATCTCTTGTTACTTGGGAGAAGAGATTGACCCCCACCTCGCTACAACCTCCTTTAAGGTAGTTGTAGAGAGCGAGAAGGTCTCCCCTCAGCCTCCTATTCTCCAGGCTAAACAACCCCCGTTCCCTCAGCCTCTCCTCATAAGACTTGTGCTCTAGACCCTTCACCAGCTACAGGTGACATATGTCAGGCTGGAAGGAACCTGGAGTCCTCTCAAGTGTTTGGTGACTCAGTACTTATCTACTGCTGTTACTACTTCTCCTCCTTGAACTCTGTCTCTACACACAGAGTCTGGGAGACCTTTCTGATGATGAGGGCATGGTAGAGGTTGTTCAGTCTCCATGCTTGGAGGTTTTCAAAACCCACCTGGATACAGCCTTGAGGTACCAGGTCCGGCCTCTCAGTCGACCCTGTTTCAAGCAGGAACTACATGACCTCCTGAGGTCCCTTCGTAGTACCTCAGCTATATGTGTTGACTTTCCCTAAATCATCCACCTCATTCAGCAGGTGTCCACATATTCCTTGTTCAGCTTTTTACTTCTAACATCGTAATGGAAGCTCTTCTTATTGGGACAAGAACATCAACAAACTTCTGTCTTGATAGATAGCAACATGCTTCTGGATTTCAGCTGCATATTCCTGTGGCTTACATTAAAAAATGGAATCTGTAACTCTTTTGTTTGACACAGTGTACATTTATTTTTTTTCTCCTTTGGTCTATAACTAGATTTAGTAAATGAAGCTTAATGTCACATGTTCTGTGTAGACTAGATCCTAACTTGTACGTAAATTCAATTTTTTAATTTTCTCCATTAGCCTCCTCTCAATGTGATCTTTTTTATCTGCACTACTCATTCTTTTAGGACTTYATTATTTTTAGAAAATGTACTGTAGCACATTTACTGGTGATTACAAAAGCTTGTTTTAATTACAGTTGTCAAAGAATATGTTTTATGATGCATTAYTGTTGCTGCTGTTTCTAATTCATAACTATTCTCTACCTTTACAAGTGGAAATTAACATAGTTTTTTCTAAGTGATGTGTCTGGATCATTTTTTGTGGTGAGGAGTGATTTTGTGAATAGCAATAGCTTCAAAAAGAAATTATTTCAGGGGGGAAGGGAGAAGCATATGTTCCTAAGAATATCCATAAGTTACTTCTATTGCTCATTCATAATGATGTGTGTATATATGTTGAAATAGAAGGTTAAAATTGAAAACTGTTGTAACCCAATATATATTAAATGTGGAAATTGAGAATCATTTTTATTGGGACACTATATGCAGTGAATGAAGATTGTAGTTTTGCTGACCATAATAATGTATACGAGTTACGAACCTTTTTCATCTTAGATTTTATCAAAATGCAAATGTGAATGCGTGGGGCTATATGTGATGGGTGAATGTAGTCCACTGCAAAAGGGTTTCAGGGCAGAGCAATGTAGTGGATGTCAAAAGCCAAATAACTGTTCCACACCATGACAGTCATAGTCTGTACCTGAGTGATGTTAGTGTCAACGAACTCGTGAATTCACACCCTGCTTTAACRTACAGATATGCTCATCCAGCAGACCTCAAGTTGTAAAACAAACAGAAAATGTCCAGCAACATAATGGTGAAGGATCATTTTTTGAGATCTGCTCTCTTGCAGTACTGGCGCATCACACTCATCCTGACCTGCCAGCAGTTTTCCTTGCGAGATGGTTGTGCTTCTGGAGCTGCTGAAGGCCAGACCTCTGCCACTGCTTTCTTTTGCTTATTAACCGGTTAACCTTTTCTTCAAAGCACATGGGCCCGCCTGAAGGCCTGTAGATCTTTCATGTGACCTTTCCCATGAGAAAAGCCCTCGTTGCTGTAGWTAGCATTTCGTTGGGCAAATCCCCTTAGTCTTGTAAGCCTGTTGTGACAGGGTGCTCTTTCAGCYCCCAGACCCGATGCCTGGTCTCACAGCCTTGAATGTGGCTTGGGAGACGTGGTCCCTTGGTTGTCCACTTACCTCGTCCTCTGACGTTCTTGATGGGGTGATGAGGAACTGACCATGAAGCATCTTGGCAAGTCCTAGGCAGAGCACTTTCATATGACTGATGATGATTTATAAATGTAGTGTAAAACTGGACTCTTATTTTGAAACAGATCATTTTTCTCTACCAGAAAAATGCAAACTGAAGCCATCTCAGGGGTGTTCTTCTGTAAACTCGGTGGATGTTAATGAATTTGGAGCTCAGAGTTTGCAGCAAGGGGCAACTGTAAACCTGGGACTGCCGAGTGCTACAAGAGCTGATTTTGAAATCTGCCTACAAACTTCTCCTAACCTACCTGACAATGGTTTATCCCCTGCAACTCCTTAAAGAATAGCAGTTATAGACTGCACGCACCTCGAATCTTGCTGTATCCAACTAACTCGATTCCTTTATTTATTTTTTAAAGATAATTATTAAACATACATTTTCAGTCTTCTTTGCTCTGCTCTACCCTAGAAAGGACAAAATTAATGTGTGTCTGTTGTATCCAGCATGAAAAGGGTTCGGCTTCTTCACGGGACTGCTCTGCAAGTATCCCTGCAGCCGTATACGAGGCGATGCACGGGAATTTTTTGTAGACATCCATTTCTCCGGTGATGGAAACTCATACCAGTGCTGTGCTAAATCCAGGCCCTACTTTTGAAAATGAAACCCAGGTTGGCCTTTAAATCTTGGTCCAACTTCCTAGCGATTCTGAAGAACCTGTATTTGATATCAGTGATCTATTTTCGGATTTCAATTTTGAGTAGTCTTGGGAAGATGGGCTGCCTCTCAAAGGTGACCTCCTGAAGCCGTTTTCTAAATAGCAGCCAAGCAAATGCTTTGTTTATTAGAGTTACTTTGTGAAAAAGCAATGAACCTGTTCCAATATCTCATTTACAACTAAAGTGCAGTATTCAGCTAATTGAATACATGGCTACTGTTAATTATTTTGTTATGGCTAATTGATATTCACTGGGATCATGTTGCTGTGGCCCCATAAATATAATATTACCTTACAGGTTTTTATTGCTGCAGTGAATTCTCTTCTTTTGGCATATTTATATTGTCTCTTGTATAAACGTGTTTTGGATTTTTTGGTGGTGTGTGTTTGTTTGTTTTGTTGTTGTTGTTGTTAAACTTTGCTGTGTCTGCGTTACTGTATAAATGCCAGGGTTTGTAGCTATATGGAAGAAACTTTTCTTTCTGAGTTTCTTACTGGCCTACCAAATCTTCCAGTTACTTTCACAACATAGGGAACAAAACCTTTGGATAATGTATTATTTAGTATTCTTATAACCTAATATTTCTACTTTATCAGTGATATAAAAGCTTTGATAGGATCAGGGCAATAAGCAGTGTGACTATAATTCGCTTCTTGGCCCCCATATCTTTAGTGCAGTAAAATCCGGCTGTTTAGATCACTAATTATCTTGGGGGGTAGGGAACCAAACYCCAAAATCAACCCAAAAAACTAATAAACTTTCCAGGGCAAAAACTTGCATTCAGATGGATATCCTTGAAACAAATGTTATTTGCATTCCCCTGCTCATATTGTCTTTCATATAGATAAATTTAGCAATTAGATACTGTTAAACAAATCCATTTCTTTCTTTTGAATGGTATTTGATCAGCAAACAAGATACAGATGAAAAGAATTTAAACTCAGCTGGACCTGGAGGAGAGGATGGGTTTCATCTCCTCTGTCGTTAGTGTGCCCTTGACCTGTTGTGTTTTTACACCCTGAAAATTTCTGCCCTTGTGAATCGTCAGTAATGGTGCGAGTGAATTAAGTCGTGATGCTCTTGCATGGCTTTTATTATATCTTACTGGCTTTCCAAACTCAGATTTGCTGCTTGGTTTCAGGTCATCGATAGAATCGTGTGAAACACTATTGAATTCTAAGAACTGAAACTTAACCGAGTTCTCATGAGCATTATGGAACATTAATTTTATGTTTTCTTTGTCACTGGCCTATTTAACTCCACTTGCACAAAAGGGATGTTCTTGAGTTATATTTCAGGGATCGTGAGGTGGTTATACATAAAATACTCGTGTATGGGTAACTATGATAATGCATTGAAGTATTGTACTAGATATTTGGGAGAGGATGGTTTGGGGAGGCATAACCTGCAATGAGTTTTTTAGCTGTTTCTATAACCACAGCAAGAGGCAGGTTTGAGAAATGATACAGGGATTATCTAGAAAAAGCAAAACCATGATCAATACAAAGCATAGTAGTTAGGCTACAGAATATTTAGTGTAATCAGCTGTGGAAAAACCTGTAATTAGTTTTCTGTAGTGAATAAAGGCTGATTTAAATGGTGGTGGACAGGGCTGTAACATGTTCCATGGCACTATACTGAAGATGAGGTGGTTGGCAGAGGGCAAGGTTTGCTTCATCCAAGTACAATTAAAATTTAGCTGTGTGCTTTTGGTAGAGCAGGGATATTTTTGGTGAAGTTTCATTTGAAAAAAAACAAAACAAAAAAAACAACAACAAAAAAACAAAACAAAAAAAAAAACCCAAACCCCAAACTTCCAAGTAGTTTTCTGCATTGTTCTAAATTACAGATATGTGACATGCATGCATTTTTCTGCATTCTTTCTATTCACCATTATATAATAAAGTTAATTTCACTTTTTTTTACATGCTTTCTATATACAGGATATAGAAAAAAAGGTAAGTAGTTAAGTAAGGAATAACCATAAATCCAGAGTATTATTTTATTCTTCATCTGTCTGCAAAAAACCTGCAAATCTTGACAAGGAGCATTAAGTCCTGTATGTATAGAACAAGTATAGCACAATGTATGATGTAAGTAAGTTTTCTGACATGCTTCTATGAGCGTGACCTGGAGATATCATCTTAAGTAGTAAGAATACAAGAGTTTACCATTTTACATGATGCTGCTAAAATAGGAACTTTTTGCAGTTGGCTTTGTAGTATCAGTACCTGGGTGAAAACAACATGTTAGAAGTAAATGACTAATGTTGAATAGGCAATTGTGGTAATGACCACTGATAGTTAATTTTTAGTCACTAAAGATATTCTATTACTAAAACATTATGAGCCTGGAATGAATCTGCGCTGATAATTTAGGCATTAAATCCTCCATAGCTTGTTAAAAATCACTTGTCTCGTATTTCCTCTAGAGGACTTGTAGCTTTGTATGTATTCTGTGTGCTTGTRTGCTCTTTTAATGTATTTTAGAATTCTTAATTAGTCCCCTTAATACTACATATTAGAATGTACTACAGATGAAAAGCCAAAAAACTGTCAACTTGCTCAGTAATGCTGGAAGCAGTGTCTCTTAAATGAATACTCAAGTCATATTAGTGTTCAAAAGATAAATGTTCAAAATTTTTCTGTATTATTTTAAGTTACTGGACATGGGAGTGATCCTACAGTCAAGGGTTTCAGCTTGCTTAGTTGGATGCTTCAACCGATCTAGGAGTTTCCAGAGGAATAATTACTAATTAAAGAGGACAGCAGAGTTTTAGATGTACTTTTTAGATCTGCTTTTGCAAATATGTAAGCATTTGGTTCTTTCCAAACATTCATGTGTTTAGAGTTAAGCATATGCTAAATACGTTCCTGAACTGGGGTTTTAGAGAAAAAACAGCTACTTCAAAAGAATTCTTTTTACCACTGCCTACAAATGTATGGATGCAAGTTCAGCTTTTCTCATGTCAAAATGTCCACTTAGTAATAGTTAACAAATAACTATTCAGGCTCTGTGTGTATTTTGTTCAGTAGCTTGAGCAAGTTTCCCTAAGTTCAGTAGTGATCTGCAAAGTTAATTTAAAAAAAGAAAAGGAGAAAAAAAAAAAAAAANAAAAAAAAAAAAAAAAAAAGAAAAAAAGAAAAAAAAGATTAATCTCAGCAGGATATGCTTGGTTCCATCTTCATGATGTTTCCAAATACATTTGGAGGAACTATGGCACAGCTGTTGAGGGGGGAAGGAAAAAACCCAGTACAATAGACAATCTCTTTACATTTTCAATGCAGCAATCATCATCTTATTAATGTACTGTTTGGCAAAAACTAATAGACTGCAGTTCTCAATYGCTGTATATTCCTTACTGGTACAATTTATAGTAGATGTTTTGCTTTGCAAGGGATGCTCTTTCTTGATCCAGTTTTATCTTTCTGTTTCTTTTTTTAGGCCAAGCAGCTGGAAGAGAAGGACAGAGAACTGAAGAAGCATGATGCCTACTACAAAGAGCAGCTGGCTCGACTGGAAGAAAGGGTAAGCCTTCTTCCCCTTTTAATGAAGAGTTTTCTGTTCGTTTCAGCTACTGACTTTCTGGTTACGTTTTACCATTAAACAAGACTTTTCTAAGGAGATAAAGATTAAAACTGTGGCCAGAGGGGTTTTTTGGTATTAACTGCTACTGTTTCTGGCTTAATATTGGCAACATGGAGGCTTTAACATTGAGAATATTGTTTTCTTTACTCAGTTCTCACATTTGCAATGAGATTTCATCTGTCACAGAATTACATACAGAGGAATAATCTGAACGAGGTTACTTTTATACCAGCACTGATGAAGAGCCAGAGTAAGTGAATGAGTATCACCAAGTAGTCTTAAAATTGTATGTGAAGTGTGAAGATACACACTGAATTTCTGCTTTCGTTGCAGTCCACAGTTGCTTTCATTGGGTGGAGTTAGTGGCTCCTCCAAAAGCCACCAGTACCTGGAGAGTTTAATGTTAATTGCAAGTTGTTTATGCCATGTTTAAAAAGCACTTCTGTGTCTTTTTTTCACAGTAGACTTGAAACTAAACTGTACAGAACAGTTTGGTAGTCTGTGTGACATGCTTACAATGTTTTAACATATTGCTGTTAACATTCTTATTCTTTATAGCGTATTATTTTATAGGATACTAATTTCAAATAATTACTGCTGTCATCATTTTCTAGATCCCAGGTTGGTTGTAACCTTCAGCCTGAACACATTTGCCTCCTTTACCCCTCTGCCTTCTTCCTGAGCCTACCTATTGTTGATTAATTTGGATTTTTTTTTTTTTTAGTTAGTTTTGAAAGTGATATTAACAAGTTATATATTCATTTATGCAGCTTAGCAGGATAGAAGAAAACCCCTTGTTTTTATGGATTAGGAAGAAGAGCATGTTGCATGAATTATCAGTGTGTGTAATTGGTCTTAATGAATATTTTAAATAGAGTGCATATCAGATACTGTCTCAGTGTTTTGTCCTACCTTTTTGAAGATGACATTAATGAAGTCCATGTTCTTGGCAATGAAAAATAGTTTGAAARGATGAGGGTAAATTAGTTTAATGATTCTAAAACGGTGCATTATTTAAACAGTTAAAAATTAAGATCCTTCACAAAAAAAAAAAAAACAACCCACAGAATACCTTCCTTATTCTCAAATAACTGGCTGGTGTTAGAGGAAAAAGCATCTGCAGTATCTCATCCAAACCATCTTCTTATGGGGTGGTTGTACCTATGCTCTTAGTTATCAGCCTTCCATTTTATTGTTACGATTCAAGTAGTACTGGAGAATTCATGGCGAAGGATGTGTGATAAACCATGATTCTTTGTTTGAAAGCTTGTCTTTTACCTTTTAAAGGTGCTATGCAGCAAGTAAGATTTTATTCTTAGTTATTTTTAATGTTAAAATAGGTCGCCAATACAGTGCCTTCGCTTCCTCCTGCTAAGTGAGGACTTCCAACGTGGAATCACATGTTAACATGCGCGTGACTGTATCATTGTTGTGTGCAAGTGAGATAATGAACTTTAAATAGCTGTATTTGAGTACTACTGAARTGTCGTCCCCCAGGTGATGTGAAATAGGTGAACTCTGCCATCTCTTGCTTTCTCTTCTTGGACTTGGAAGTCTCCAGGACTACAGCAGGCAGTTCTGAATTGGCTGTCTTATGCCATGGACAATGTTTGCTCTGTCTTCAGAGTGGAGCTCTCATGATATTAAAGCTTGGCTTTTCATTCTGACTTTTTATTTGTAAGCTAAGAAACCTTTGCTTTGCCAGGTTGTCATCTGGTTTGTTTTCGAAGTATGTGTACATATCTCTTCTACACAAAAAAGAGTTGTTTGAGCTCTGAAAGGAGGTGAACTCTGTGTTCCAAATCTGACTTTGAACTTTTTCAGAGATGTGGAGATTACAGAATGAAAACCTGCAAAAGCAGAGAGGTCATGTCTTCTGCAATCCCAGCTTCACAGAGGCTAGTGCCTGCGGCTGTTATTAAGGTCATTTGTGAGTTTCAGAATTGGTGATTTTTGAGCATTGGGATGGAAATAGAGGCTTAAGAAAAAAGGAAGGTCTGGCAAGGCCTAACGTTCTGGAAATTACAGAGCACAATAATAGGCTRCTTATTTGTTCCTAAACTTGTCCTGATTTCAGTGACAGGTACACAAAGTCAGAGTATGTTCAGTAGAGAAAAGATCAGAATGGGAGGTAAGGTGGGAGCGGAGCAWGTGGAGCTCAGAGAAGTAATGTCAGTATGAAGAAATGTGCAATATGAGTCTGTCACCTGTGACAAAGAATGCTAATTACATTCTCAGATCATTCTTACATCAAATAAGCACACTTTAAAAATACTTCAGTTATGTGTATGTGGTATTTCTGTCTGTTGCATCATTGAGTGTCAGAGCTCATCTGTATGATTAATTGGCTTTTTGATTACTTAGCTTTTTCAATTAGAAGCTTCGTATTTGTGTTCTTCAATGCTGCTGAAAAAACAATGCAGACATTGATAATAAAGGGAGACGACAACAGAACAGATTAGTGTCAGCACAGTGTGCTCCTTATGGAGAAAATTATTATACATATTCAGTGCCAGATGAAGTCTGTCAATTATAAAGTATTTCAGTGACTGAGTGAAGATGCTCAACCTTTTCAGGGGATTAATACAGGACAAAATAACTGTGCACCAGTGACAGCTGTGATACTAAAACATAAACAATTCTATTCTCCAGGGCAATATCTGTTCATAAATTTGGTTTATGTGCTAAAAACCTTTTGATACTTTCCAAAAACCCAGCGATTCCCCTAACAGCTGCCAGTGTTTCTAGGTCAAAGATAGCACATAAGCTATGAGTTATTACATGCTCCACAGCAGCAAAGCAAAATGAGATAGTTTAACAAAGGAGTTAAAGAATAACCTTCTCATACTGTATATCTGACTAGGATGTAAAGCTGTTATTTAAGAGTTCGCACATTAAGCTTTGAGAAAAATTTGTCAGTGTTTTTCATTGTCTGCTTACAGGCTAATGGTGCTTCTTGACTACAGCAAAAAACCCCAGAGATACCAGTATTCAAATCATTGGCATATGTGTACCCTACGTTGTCTTAATTATTTACTATAATAAGGTGGCTTTAGTGGTATTCTAAACCAGTTGATTTTTCTTCTAAAATAGCAGAGCAAGAAAAACTAACATCTCAGGCAGATTGAGCAGCTTGCTACCTGGAAGAACAATCCTATGGCCTCTTTCTCTAACATTGTCTCATGTGTGTATCCACGCACACAGAGTCACACACTTCTGTCCTGTTGTATTCATYGTTGTTCTGTTCAGCTCCTCCATGTCCATCATCTTTCCATTGTGTCACTGGTTTCAATGGCAATTCCAAGCCCCAGTGGCTATAGCCTTCATAACCATCTTTGCATCTCTAATGTCGCTGTGATGTGTAGGTTCCAGTCAACATCAATGGTTGCATTCATTTTGTCTACAGAGCAGCTGACACCCTGTTGTTCCTTCACCCAGTTGCTTTTGCTTTAGAATATTTTTGCTATGAAGGAAACATGACTAGATCTTCTCCTGCTTCTGCTTATAGTTTTGGCATCACACAGACACTCACAACGAGGTGTGTCTGTGCATGCTTCCGTTGCTTTGAGAATGACTCAACTCTCCCTAGTTCAAATTTTCTTCAGCAAATCCAACTATTTTCATGTTACACTGCTTCATACTACTATTATGCATCATTACGAGAATCATGCCCCTAGTCATGGGAGCAGAAGGAAATTAATTTTAATACACTGCTGTATGACACAACTACTTAGTTTATCAGTGTGAATGGGCAAGATATGTATCCCCATATTAATCAGGATATTTCTCACTCGAGCTATGTTTCTATGCTTGTGAGTTTCCTAGAAATACTTTCAGTAAGTGGTGAGTAGTATGCATGTGAATATGCATGTGGTGTAAGGTGGTAAAATTATTCTGTTAGCATTTGGAGGTTTCAGCATTATGTTAGATACGCTACAGATTTAGCAGTCAACAAGTTATTGCCCTGATAGTTCTTCCTTGCCGATTCTATAATTTCTGTGCATGTCCTTGCTGTCTTTAATGGCCTTTGTGCRGGGAGACTCCTGCGCCATAGAGGGCTTACTGCCACATCAGAGCCTGAGAATATAGACGTAAGTTCTGGAAATGTGATCCCCTTATCTACATCCATTTTTTCATGACTTAAATTTTGAGGAAGGATTTGCAAATCGTAGGTTCGGCACTTAATTTGGGGATTCTACTTGCCATGTAGGCTGTCAAGGAGCATTAACCTTAAGGTAAGATGAGCACACAGAGCACAAAGCTGTGAGCTGATGGCACATACTATGCCAGGTGTTAAATAGTATTATCCATCCTGCTTGCTACAGTAAATAGGATTTCGCTATTATGATGTGTCAGGATTTTCAGAGAAATCAAATTTACTAGACACTAAACTGCCATCCTCACTGCTGAGCAGCTTTATTCTGGGATCTTGCGTTCATACTAATCCTGTTGTAGGAAATGCTTATACCAATTGTGTGGGGAAATTATAATTTAATGATCTCCTTCCTTTTTTTATTCAAGGCTTAGAATGGACCAACATGCTTTGCAGTGATAGCCCCAGTGCTCAGAAAAGGAGATGATATGCAGTTCAGCTTCACAGCCAAGTATTGGCTTTTTGTAGGTGTTTGTAACAAACATAAGTGCTAAGATGCAAACAATGCGAGTTCCACATTTGTTCAGATGCTTCAGAGTCTTGTTTACCTTCTCAAATCTCAACAACTAAATAATCAGAATCTGTTTGCTATGTTTTTTGTAAACTATAGTTTGCAAGATGTAGATAACAGAGGGGGACTATTATAAAGCAGTATAATAACTACAAATATTTTTATTCCCTACAATGTATTTTAGCAGTTTAAACATTTTTCTTTCTATTTGTTTTAAGTTATCAGTCTGTTTACTTTCTTTGATCTTGCATGACTGTATCCGCAAGAATTTCATAACCGTGATTCTGCTCTCACCTCTTGTGTTTAGAAGTTAGGATTCGCTAAAGCAAACATGTTGGCTCTCCACACATTTGTAGTGCATTCTTTCATGTCTTTCAAAATCAAATAGCAGCGATGTAGGTACAGTGTTTTAAGACTTGAGGCTGGATCCATCAAAGTAGGAAATGGTTTTGGCTGATGTACTGAGCACTTAGGGGAGATGGAGGGAAAGCTCAGCAAACCTTTTGTCATTGTTCCCATGAAGAAATGGAATTAGCTCTAGCACAGAGCTGACAGAATTGCTAAGTTGTACTTGTTGATTAAGTGCAATGTGTGCTTTCTTTGTTGGACACACGTAATACCAGTAGGTTTTTCCAAATTGTCCATTGCAATACAAAATACTGCTCAAATAGATTTCTGTTCTAAACATAATGTATAGCAACAGGAATAATCACWGTGTTCTACATTTGCTTTATGTTTTCCATCTTTCTTACCATAGGTGAGTAAAGCAACCTTTTGGTAGCAGCTTTGATGTATACTATACACTTTAATGTGTGTGTATATATATAGCCAACATCTTTTTTGAGAACATGGTCTGTAAGGGAATCTCTTATGACTTCCCCAACTTTCAGAGTTTCTCCAATTTGCCTCTATGGAGATGCTTGATAGTCCTCTGGAGAGGTAAATTTGGTAAATGTGGTACAGCTGAAAATGCTTGGTCTTTTTCTTTCTTCTGCTATTTAAACTGATGCTTTCAGTAATACCTGTGTTGTCTTTGACCTAACCAAACTCCTGTATTTCAGAAAAGACTTGTGAAAGGCAGTTTGCAGACCTTCCTTCTCTTTAAATTCTAAGTGGGTATGCCTATGTTGTATCACTTAACAATAATTTTGCATTTTAACCAGTCGTTATACCATCAATCTCTAAATATCCATGGCTTGAAAGAAAAGAATTCCATCATTCTTATTTCCCATCCATTTTTATGAGATGTTCTCAGTAGTTTTTTTTCTTGTTTCTGTCTATCTGTCTGGCTATCTATTTCTCTCTCTCTCTCTCCACCTCCCCCTATCAAAAAAAAAAAAAAAAACCAAACCCAAAACAAAAAAAAAACAACAAAAAAAACCCCTGTATATCAATACATAACCCTATTTCCAAGCATTTTTCAGCTAGAAGCAATAAAATGTATTATGGCTTCCATTTGAAGAATACTACTGTATATCATATCATGTAATTATTAATGAATTGTATTATTCTCTGTGAAGTTATTGATGTCTTTTTGTTTTGGTTTGGTTTGGTTTTTGTTTTTTTTTTTTCTTTTTTCTTAATGGATATTCAGCTGTGACAGTGGGTTCTTGCAGTTTTCCCCAAATCAGTGCAGCAGGAGACCTGAGTATGAAATCAAGACATACTAATTTCTCATTTTGTACTTGGGCCAGGAGACTTTTCTATGTCTGAGATCATATGCTGCACCAATGAGATAAAAGTAGGAGTTCATTAGAGTTTCCCAGTGCTTTGTGTTTCCATACTGCTCATGAAAACCACCCTTTTTAGTACTGACCAGAGCGTAATGTTTTTGTCAGTTTAGCATAATAAAGCTGTCAACCCAACCTGTGATCTTGCTTCATGTTGCCAATATTAGAAAATTTCTCTCTTCAGATTTCATTATATTTTGGGGATAGAGCTTTTGTTGAACGCTTCTTGCCTGGCAGGTTGAGATTAGGAAACTTGCTACCAATTACAATATCTGAAACCTCAACCTGATTGACAAAGACAGACTGAGCTGTAGCCTTCTGACTGAAGTGCTGCATAAATGCACTACCTCTGTATCTTCCTAAGCCACAATCATTATTCTGAACAATTGTTTTTAAGCCTGGATTTTRTATTTTTTTCTGCTCAGTATCTTTTATTTACCATTTATGAATAAGTAGCTAAGATGTTTGTTATTAAATACACACCTCACCCATCTATTTTTTTTCCCTAAACCCACCAAATATGCATGGTGTTTTCTTCTGAGACATTTTCCCATTAAAAATACCTGTTTCAGTCTCATCTTTCACTATCACATATCCAATCAATAGCAATGCTGAAATGCCGCTTAATAACAAAATAAGGAATTGTTCCATGCTGAATAGTAGGTATTGATGTTTCTCTAAATGTTTGTTTATAGATTATTTTTCTATTCTGTATGTGTGTCTTTATATAAATGGAGTCCAAAAAAAGTGCGATAACTAATATTCCAGGCTTTTTTCCCCTGTGCAGTAAGATGCATGATAACTTTTAACATGTAACCACTAGTTTCATATAGGTTGTTTGCAATCTTTTTTTTTATTTATCCAATATGTGCAAAACCATGGTTTGGGATGGTTTTTGATTTTTGGTAGTTTTAGTTTGGGGCAAAAGATGAATAATTCCGTATTTTTGTTTTTTAAGAATTTGCAGAAGACCTAGGGTTAATGGTATACTGGATGCAAACTTAAGAGTCCTGCAGCAGGGATGTGTTTATGTGATCTTTCAAAACTTTTCAAATATGCTATGCTTTTTGTAATGCAGTTATGGTTTGGTTTCACACACACCCCCCGCCCCTTTATTTTATCTCCATTAGTATCTCTCTCTAACCCATCATCATTCTTACAACTTTCTTTTCCTGAGTAGCTTCTGGTTTACTACATTTTTCTTGCATCACTGGCCAGAACTGACTCGGATATTTTCTCTCCACTCTTCCTGCTATATTTCATTATGCTTTTTGGCCTAAAATGCTGTTTTAAACTCATCCTGAAGTCCCTTTCTTTGCCTATAGGGTGCCCCAGTGTCGTTTCCTACATAATTTTGGCACTGACATTTCCTCAGGTATGGGGGAAGSCGTTTTTTTGAGGTGTGGTTGCACTGTCTGCGTTATGCAGAGGTACGCTCAGGGAGGTGGGATAGACTTTGATAGGAAACGAGGATGCTCAAAACCTCTAAAATTCAAACTCTTAGACATTTTGGTAGTTAATAGGGGATTTACTGACCCAAGAAACAGGGAAATAATATTTTTCAGGAATTGGCTATTTATATAGTGCTTTGTGTTTATCCAACTATCACGTACCTTTGTAAAGATGATTTCTTTCAAAAACCCATTTCTGTTCCTGCAGCTTTTTAAGTCCTCACTGCTTGAATTGTATTTTTTTTTTTTTTTTTCCCCTTAACTTTTCCTCAGTTATACAATTATTACCGCTCTGGATCTCAGCGTTTACTGACCTCCTACTGTACTTAAGAATAGGAGTTTATTTACGGTCCTGTGATAACTGGTCATTACTAATCATTATTTTTCTTTGAGAGTGTTTCAGTTTGTGTTAAAGTCACTTGAATCCTGGTGCTTGTGAAGTCTGAACACTTATACGTGTTCTTCCTATGAATGAAAAATACAGATGAGGATAAACTGTGATGGGAGTGGGAACATACGATGCAATACTGAAAAACAAAGCAGTCGAAAAGCAGCATGTTGGGCAGCTCTTTCGCTCTCCCTCTTCTTTATTCCCATGTCCGAAATCACGTTGTCAGGAGAGCTGGATAACGCCTTTCCTCTGCTATTGCTTGCCTTGCCTGATGGAAGGACTGGAAATCACAGCAAGCGGGACCTGACTGCGTGTGCGGYGTGGGAGCAAGCGCTTCTGTCCCGTGGGATGGCTGTCCCGCAAAAGCACGTGCCGGATCCTAATGAGGCTAAGCAGGTTGTTCATTCAGCACCACTCACTTTTATGAGTACAAATTAGTGGATGCATACAGTTAAACATAAACATGTCGGCATTGCCTAAGTCACCCTTAGCGATGGTGTCTGCATCTATTTTCCTTTATAGTTTCAGCTGCGCTTTTCCCCTTCCCCTTCTTGAGGAGCAAAGAAAAGTATCGTGAGAGAGAATTTTTTTTTTAATAGGCAAAATGGAACAAACCGAAGAAATTTGTCATTTGAATGTTAAAAGGCAGTGTTTATCGCATTTCATAGGATATGGCAAAATGTTTTAACATATGGGTAGTTAATGAATAAGCAGCTTTCATTTCACCCAGGTCTGTTGCCTCCTCCCACCCTCTTTCCTTTACAGAAGTTGAAGTTTGGGAACAAATACTGTACTAARTTAACACTATATTGAAACAACACTCAGCGAGATAGTTTGCTTGGATTTCTTTGTCGAGGTAACGTATTTAGAAAATACTGCAACTCTGGATTGAACCACCTGACAAGTAAAATACTGAATTTTTAGGATACCTTCTAGAGATTTTACTGGTTATATGATGTTTGGAATAATTCCACAGGAATAATCCTTTAGTCTCCTTCAGTTTCCTGGGAATCTGATAGAAATATTTTCCCTTAAACATATTTATCTTTTTAATATATTCATACTTTTTTGAATTGCCCAGTAATTTTACTTTTGGGCAAGCTGAGCATTGGATGTAAAAAAGCGGAATACAGACCAGTCCCTGTTTTCACTTGTTTTCTGTTCTCTGTCCTTTGTGCAATTGCATTTAAAACCAAGAAGTACCTAATTTAAGTATAATTTCCATTTAAACAAGTATCAATGACATTATGTGCATTAAAACATTCTCTGAGCGCCCTTTCTCTTTAAAACAGTCCTTTTTCTGCCTAAACAGTAGTTAGTAATTTTTCTCATTATAAAGCAATAATGTTTATGTGAAATGYTGCCACGCTTTTTTTGTAAATAGTCTTGTAAACCTAAAGGGTGAAATAGCCTTCCTAAGCACGTACCGGCTTCATTTTCACTGCTGTCAGCCTGARTGATATTTTAATTTTTTCTGCCCCTAAAAATACCTCAGTCCTATAACCGATAGATAAATGAGAGAATCCCCCGGAAATGCTGCAGAATGTTTCYATTTGCCAGCACAATAAATGCAGAAGCTAATAAATGTCCTCTTACATCAGGCGGAGGCGTATAATGAGTAAATGATGGGAAAAGGAATTTGGGAAATAAATGATCAATCCAATCTAAGTCGACAAACAATTTCTTAATAACTTGGCCTTCGGTGGGAGAGAGGGCTCTGTTCAGCCCAGAGGAGCTGCTGAAACGCAGCATGGAGACAGGCATTTACATCTGGCAGCTGATGGATTTTGTGAGGCTGTTTTAGGTTCGCTGAACAATAAGCTGCGATTCAGACACAGCCTTTTTCATGTGAGGTTTTGATGGTTCACCATTTGCGTATTTGTGCATATAGGGAAAAGGGACAGCGGATTTAATCCTTGTTTCTGTTTCTATATGGTAAGCACAGAGGATGCTGTTTTTTGGGAAGGCTTTGTGTAAAGGGCACAGTTCACACCATGCTTGAGGACATCAGTGCTCTGTATTGTGTCCTGGTATAGCCGTATCGTCTTTCTCATCTCATTTTATTGTGCCCTTCACGTGCAAGAGATCAAGTCCTGCCCAGGAGCGGTTGTGTCTAGTGGTGGTATTCTTAACATTGGGGAGAGTCCAGCCACAGTAAGAGCTGAACCAACATCTTAAGATGCAGCCACGTTTTAAGCCCACTGCAAACAGATGGGGTAAGACAGATGTACCAGTTTTTGTATAAGATTAATTATGTCCCAGATCTCAGCTTTGGCCAGGCTTTGCTGCAGGAGGAGTGAAAGGTTAAGTCAAGTTTTTTTTTCTGTGTTGAGACTTGAATACAGAAATTCAAAATTCTGTATTTTTCTGTATTCTGTGAAACTCCACAGAAACTAAAATACTAGCTTTAAAGGTGGCAGAAGGAACTCAAATTCAAGATGACCAGGAGGGTTGAAGGAAGAAAACTGGGGAAAATAGGAGGGGAGAAGATCAGAATAGTGGACTTGGTGACAAGCCTAGTGACAACTTCTTTGCAGTTGAGTTTTTGCTTTGAAGAGAGCAAAACCAATTTGTCTTGGGCAGATTCCTTTAAAATCCCCGGCACCCCATTCCTTCAAAAGGGAGGGAGCAGCTGGCATTGCATTTCTGTATTTGAGAGATCCTTCCTGGCAAAATAATGTGTCATTTTTACTCTAATATTTCCAAGGTGAAGGTTTCTTCTCTCTTCTTGTATTCTGTTTTAACTGTTTTTCAGGCTGTTTTATGGGTTCTGTGTCTGATAACCCGCTTGGTATGAAATAGGTCCAGTTCAGCTGCAGAAGGGCTCATTGTTGTTCTTGTAGGTTTTAATTGGGATATCAACACAGCTTAGCAAAAGTGGTAGTGAACCATCAGTAGCTGGGAGAGGGGACAGAAATGATAATGCCAGGCTGGTGGCATGTTCAGGTCTCTTTAAGCGTGTCGGAGAGAATTGAAAGTTCCCCCGTCTTCCGCCTTTCTAACTGAAAAGCATTATACCTGAAAGCTGAGACTTTTCAATATGTTTCTATTCACATGCATATTTCTATGCCTCAAAAGGCCTTTCCTTTTGAAATATGGAAAGATAATCATGTGTTTGAAATGAGTAGATACTCTCCTGCCACTTTTGAAATCTTTATTTTTTCCCCATGTCAGAGAATTTAACCATTTGCATTACTGTGGGCCATGATCATGTAGGAATATGTATTTAAGCACACTAAAACACAAAAACATAGCTGCAGTAATTAGGAAGCAAATTCAAATGAACCATAGCAGAGGAGTTCAAACATATGTCTAATTCTCAGAGAAGAATTACAGTTTTTTAAAATATCTTACCTTAATAACATTTCAGTGTTTTCCATACCTGATACCACTGTAATCCAGTTAAGGATTTTTTTTCCTGCAACAAAATTTATTGCTTGTTTAACTATATATTTATCAAACGTAAAGCCCAAAGAAGCTATTCCTTGTTCCCAATAGACTGTGACAATAATACAGAATATTTTTTTGGTGTTTGATACCATATGTATTTTTAAAAGCATTGCAGATAATTGTTGCTGCATGCCAGCTCAAATGTCTGTTCGTGCCAAGCTTGCTACTGATTTCAGTAGTTAATCCTCACTCGCTTACAGTTTTCAAAAGTAGAAGCATAGTTGTGCTTGGCAGTGGTTAACATGATATAAACGATAATTACTGCTTTCTACAGGTACAAATACTTGCATTTTGACCCACGTTATAGAAAGTGCCTCTATTTTTTGAATAAATGGCAATTTTGCCTTTGACTAACGAGTAAATGTTTGAACAGAAAATCTGTTTGATAATCCTATTTCTGTTTCACATCTTGGAAAATTCACCATTTTTTCATTGCCTCAGTTTCTCCAAGCAGGGGAAGAACAATGTAATCATGAAAATATCATACTGAGAGTGAATTCTCTGATAAATTATACAGAAGAAGATATCACACAATTTATTGTCTAGAGAAGTAAGCGAGTTAAAATATGCAATCTTTTGTATTAACCATGTTATTCAGCAAAATGTCTAGAAATACGAAGGCATGATTTTAAGTTACTGTTTCATCATTTCCTGCTTAACTTGTCTAACAGGCTTTTAAAGCATGCGTCATAGTTGCATTTTTGAACAGATTCCATTTTTAAGATAGCAAAATGTTATTTTTCGTATCAGGTGGTTATAGTGTTGCATGTGTACTGCTGTTTAGTGCATTGAAACAGCATAATGCATGTTACAAAAGTATGTATTAAAGACTGTTCAAGATTGTAGTGAATGATATCTCATGCATTATTTTTCAGCAAACCCTACTTTGTGGGATTTACAGTGGAGTTAGGTGCTGGATGTATGCATGGCTTTTGAGATTACAATAGTAATACGGAGATTTTCACTTTTTTTTTATCCCCGCCTCCCACTGGGTTTCAGTCGCGCAAGCTTTGTATTCAGCAGGTAACGTTGGAAGTGAACAAAACGATYTTTTCTAGAAGCTATGTATTGTTCGGTAAAGCATAAAGAGAAAAGAAAAGGTGGTTTGGAGTAAGAGAAGAGCTGCAGTCTTAAATCAGGACTCCCGGAGCCCCTTTTTCAGGGGGTGCCATTCCTACCCTGTGTGTCAGGAACTCAGGAGCTCTGTCTGTCCTTACCCAAGACACCTTGATATAGTTTCCTATAGTTGAAGCTGTTCGATTTGGTGTGTTTATGAGAAAACCTGTTGAACTGTTTGGGATGCAGGAGTCGAATGTACATTAAGTAAGTTCGCCGGCGATACTAAGCTAGGAGGAGCTGTGGACTCCCTCAAGGGTAGAGAGGCCTTACAGAGAGCTGGGCAATCACCAACCGTATGAAATGTAACAAGAGCAAGTGCCGGATTCTCTGCCTGGGACGGGGTAATCCTGGTTATACGTAAAAATTGTGGCACAAGAGGCTGGAGAGCAGCCCCATGGAAAGAGATCTGGGGGTTTGGGTTGATGGCAAGTTGAATAGGAGTCAACAGTGTGCTCTGGCAGCCAAAAGGGCCAACCGTGTCCTGGGGTGCATCAAGCACAGCATAGTGAGCCAGTCGAGGGAGGTGATTGTCCCACTCTACACTGCACTGGTGCAGCCCCACCTCGAGTACTGTGCGCCTCAATATAAGAAGGACATGACACAATATGATAGGACGAGAGGAAATGGCCTCAAGTTGCGCCAGGGGAGGTTTAGATTGGACATTAGGAAAAATTTCTTTACTGAAAGAGTGGTTAAACATTGGAAGAGGCTGCCCAGGGAAGTGGTGGAGTC
>JAYKAV010003254.1:121577-229588 GCA_035582835.1 Phoebastria nigripes
CCAAGCAACTAGCGATAGGACAAGAGGAAATGGCCTCAAGTCGCGCCAGGGGAGGTTTAGATTGGACATCAGGAAAAATTTCTTTACTAAAAGAGTGGTTAAAAATTGGCACAGGCTGCCCAGGGAAGTGGTGGAGTCACCATCCCTGGAAGTATTTAAAAGACGTGTAGATGAGGYGCTTAGGGACATGGTTTAGTGGGCATGGTGGTGTTGGGTTGACGGTTGGACTCGATGATCTTAGAGGTCTTTTCCAACCTTAATGATTCTATGATTCTATGACATCGAACTGTTAGCGTGTGTCCAGAGGAGGGCAACCAAGATGGTGAAAGGCCTCGAGGGCAAGACTTAGGAGGAGTGGCTGAGGTCACTTGGTTTGTTCAGCTTGGAGAAGAGAAGGCTGAGGGGTGACCTCATCACAGTCTTCCTCAAGGGGGCAGTGGAGGAGGAGGTGCTGATCTGGTGACCAGCAATAGGACATGAGGAAATGGAATGAAGCTGTGTCAGGGGAGGTTCAGGTTGGACATTGGGAAAAGGTTCTTCACTGAGAGGGTGGTCGGTCACTGGAACAGGATCCCCAGGGAAGTGGTCATGACACCAAGCCTGTCGGAGTCTGGATGATGCTCTTAGTCATGTGGTTTAGTTTTAGGTAGTCCTGCGAGGAGCAGGGAGTTGGACTGGAGGATCATTATGGGTCCCTTCCAACTTGAGATATTCTATGACATCTTCGCTGTCTTGTTCCCTTTAATACCAGTGAATAGGTACACTATTTTTTTTGACTTAACGCTACCAAATAATGCATTGCCAGTGTAACACGCCCCTTGAAATGAATACTGACCATACTGTATTCACTACGCATTTCAAACAGCTTTCATGATGTTCCTTCCTTCTTAAGAATTTACTGCTGCTACTTTCACTTAATTTTTCAGAACTTTCTTTAATTATATGTTTAAAATAATGTGCAGAATGCTGAAGACTTGAGCATCTCTTGTGGCTGAGCAGGCAGTATTATTTCAGTAGGCTTTCAACTGAGCAAAACAAAATATTGCTGTGTATAGGTAAGATGAATTATTGGATAACAGTGGAGGTTGGACTTCCTTTTGTCAGAAAATATGAAGAAGTGGTTGGTTTTTTTTTTTTTTTAAATGCTTTTTCAAAAGCCGAAAATGACCCTTTTAAATTCAGAAAGCTTCAGTGAATTTTTTTCTTTGAATTATTGCCGTGAACTGAGAAGAGATGATTTCAGATACTTGTAAAATTGAAAGAACTTCATAAAAAGCTGAAAAATCCTTACAAGACCTGTGCTTTTATATTGGAAAACCAAGTGTAAAATGCTACGTGTGTTTGTACCATACTATGTGTGGAATATTTTTGAAGTGGGAGTTTTACGAGTGGTTAACAGAACAAGGACTTATTGATAATATTTGAGGGGACATATGATGACTTTTTATTTGACTAGTTGATGTAATTAAAACAAGTTTTCAGACACATGAACCTGTTTTCATGTGGCTCTGAGTTTACTGGTACTTCTCTTCTTGTTCAGGCTTTAAGAAATAGTATGAAAGTGGAGATAGAATAAATAGAAAGCTTCAGTGTGCAGGTACCATAAATACAATTCCTGGTGGCATGATCCATAGGACACAGATTTAATACAAATGAGGAATCATCCTTGGAGGTGTTCAAGACTCAACTGGACAAGGTCCTGAGCAACATGGTCTAGTTGGACCCGGTTTGGAATAGGTGACCTCTGAAGGTGCCTCCTAAATTATTCTATGAGTTGGCACTATAAAATGAAGCTTGCTGATTCAGAGAATTTACCTTACCACTTGTTACATCTGGAGAATGAATAAATAATTACAGCACTACATGCAGTATTGCAAAGAGCTACTTTAGTATTCAGTAGGCTTACAGTGATGTAGATCCTACAAGGTATTTTYCAGATCTCATAATAACAAAATGGATGTTTTTCCCATAGTGGATTTAAGATAGCTGGCCAAACCAAAGATATGGGGGCTTTTGTTGAATAGCTTTGGTGCTATGGAGGGAAAAATAGGAGAAAAAATATTGACTATATCAAATGCATTCTGAATGCTCCCATACATTATATAGATATAATGTGTTATGTAGAATAAACTGCAAAAATCAAAACTTGCAAATACTTCCATATATTTATCAGGCAACTGTGTTAATCAATATAGAGGTATAATTTACAGCAACAGACTTGTTGCTGTAAGGAATGAAGGAGAATTATAAATGATTGTGGTTGGGTTTCTGGTATTCTGAAAAGAACTACTGTGTGTAACTCTTCCTTCAGTTGTTATGTATTATTTTGCTGTTATATTGGCATAGTACAAGTGTATAACAGAGTATTTGCTGCAGAGAAGTTGGTCTAAATTACGGTGTCTTTGTATATCCTCCTTGGTGAGATTCTCTGGTACTGATGCATTTTCTCTAACTTAGCTTAAAGTGGAAACATCTGGTCTGCGTTAAATATCTGGGTTCACTCAGTAGTTGCTGGCGAGAGATAGATGCCACTGAAAGTTGATCAAACCATCCCATCTATTTGTCTGTTGATTATTGAGGAAGCATAGTTTAAGCATCTATATAGGTAGCTGAGGTGAGGTGTGATGGGTCCCATCCTAAGAGACAAATGCTGTGGACCATTGCCAGCACGGGTAGAGCGATTAGCAGAACTGCTTCATAATTACAGCAGTGACCTACACAGGCAAATTCTGAGTTCCCAACATTTGACAAAATAAATGGACATGGTGTGGGGGACTGTATATAACGCAGGCTGCATTCTCAAGAAACAACTAAAAATCTGTTCAGACTAATGAGAAGAGGTGTCTGCGAAAGGCTGTGGATGTCTGGAGAAATACAGGTGTATAACACAAGTGATCACTTAAAATGGAAAGGAAAAATAAAGACACCAGCGGGAGAATATACATATGTAGGACAGAACATACACTAAATACCTGCAGGAATGTTGAAGAGCAGAATAACGGCTCCGTCTTGAAAGATGCACTGAGCACTGTGGGAGGGAGAATTGAAATGGGTAGTAGGAATAAACAGAACCTGCAAAGAATGCAGGAAAAAGAAGCCCAGTAAATATTGGGAATCATCTTTAGAGGTCACAAAACATAGTTATAAATTATGAAAGTTTTTAGAGGTCTGCATTTGAATTATTTGGCCTAGTGTATCATCCAGCTGTAGGAATTTTGTGGCATGTTGCCTTATTACTTGAGAGCAATAGAACCACGTTTTTAACTTCCGAAGCAATCTATTTGGTGCTAATGATTACACTGTGGCATGCTGAGACACTTAATAGGTTTCTTTTTCATAAGTCCTGGATTTTTTTTATTTAGCAGGTTTATGAGTGAGAAGGCCACCTGCCTTAGTTTTGGCTGCATTTCTTTCAGAAGGCTGTTTCCGAACAGAATGGGTCTGCTGGGATACACTGTTGTAAGAGCATTGAAAAATTCTCACATTAGTTTGATTTAAACATGGTCAGAGCTCGTTTCGTTTCTTGCTTCACTAAATATGAGCACAGTTCTCAATCTAGCCTGAGTGTAAAATGTAGTTTTCTTGGATTCAGGTACTTATCAGTCATCCAAACAAATACATACAATGTTTTTCACCGAGCAATTTTTTTTATATCCTCAGCATTCTTGTTATAACAGTCCTGATACTTCCTCACTGCTCGCACATGGTGTTCAAAGCAGCTGCAAAAGACCATCCTTGAAGTACTTTAGTCACTTCATAATCACCAAAAACTGTTATTGATACGTAGTTTTTTAGAGTTTTGCTTAGCTCTTGTACAGCATCAGCTGTCAGTCAGTTGATATTTTGCGACTGAAAGACTTTCTGCCTTGCTATCTTGTAGGTGGTTTGACATAGATCATGAACTTTGCACAGTGAAAGGATGGTCTCTCCATATTCACCTCCTCTTTACTGACTTGCTGATCCTGACATGATCAAAATCTTTTCACTCGACAGTGATGTAAACAGCCAGATACCAACATTTAGAACATTTGTGCCAGCAATGTCCAAAGAAGTTTGTTGGTCTCACCAAATGCAAATATGAAAGTGGTTCTGAATAATAAGCTCATCCTACTTGGATACTGCAGCTCGTAATTCCACGATATGAGGGCTTTGGTAGTATCGATCAAACTTGTCCTTGAGTCTCAGTGTAGTATCAGCGTTGGCTGTGCTGAGACAGTTACCTGAGAAAGTTACCACAACCTGATATCAGTTCAGAAAAACAAAGACAAAACTTTTTAAAGCTGTGACTTAGGGACAGGAACAAGTCTGTGAGATGACACTGTTGCCAGGGCTGTTGGCTTGAGAGAGACGGAATATTTTAGAATTATTAGAATTAGAAATTAGAATTAGAATTATTAGAATATTTAGAATTTCTTTCAAGAACTTATTCTTGATCTCTTGAGGGTTGGCACATAAGTGTTATTTGTGGCAGCATTGTGCTTTTCAAAAAATGGTAATCTTGCATTCATTATGCCCTTAGGCAACCAATCTCACTGAACAGTGATAGTGGTAGATCTAATAAACAAAGTTAAACCCAGCTACTTTCCATTTATTTGAAAGAAGATATAGCTAATCTGTGATTCTTTATGTTGGGCTTCTGCCACAAGATGAATTTCACATACAGCTGCAGAGCAGATCACACATCTACAAGCCAAAATAGATTTTCATTCTGATATCAGATATATCACTGAGTGTAAGCATACATATTCATAGAATTATTTGGATTGGAAAGGGCCTTGGGAGGTCCAGCCTCCTGCTCGAAGCAGGATCAACACTGAGGACAGATGAGGTTGTTCAGTGCTTTGTCCAGTCAGATCTTTGACAGCCTCCACAGCTGGAGATACTACAACCTCTTCAGCTCCCTCTCCCCCTGCTTAATTATCCTTGGAGGGAAATATTTTTCCTTATAGCTATTTGGAACCTCTATTGTTTTCATTTACAACCATTGTCTCT
Source organism: Phoebastria nigripes (assembly GCA_035582835.1). Taxonomy (NCBI): domain Eukaryota; kingdom Metazoa; phylum Chordata; class Aves; order Procellariiformes; family Diomedeidae; genus Phoebastria; species Phoebastria nigripes. Next base: position 126,570 of record JAYKAV010003254.1, read on the forward strand.
TGTTCTCCCACTGCACATCAGTAAAGAGCCTGTCTCTGTCTTGATAACCTTCTCTTACGGCTTTTAAAGCTGCTGTTAGGTTCCCCCAGATCTTCCTCTCCTCCTGGCTAAACAAGTGATGTTCCCTTGGCCCCCCTTCCCTGGGGCTTGTTCCCCCAGTTTGGTGTCACCTGCAAACTTGGTGAGCATGCACTCCATCTCTGGGTCATTGATAAAGAGGTTAAACAGGGATGGCTGCAGTATACAACGCTCTACAACTACCTGAAAGGAGGTTGCAGCGAGGTGGGTGTTGGTCTCTTCTGCCAAGCAACTAGCGATAGGACAAGAGGAAATGGCCTCAAGTTGCACCAGGGGAGGTTTAGATTGGACATTAGGAAAAATTTCTTTACTGAAAGAGTGGTTAAGCATTGGAACAGGCTGCCCAGGGAAGTGGTGGAGTCCCCATCCCTGGAAGTATTTAAAAGACGTGTAGATGAGGCGCTTAGGGACATGGTTTAGTGGGCAKGGTGGTGTTGGGTTGATGGTTGGACTTGATGATCTTAGAGGTCTTTTCCAACCTTAATGATTCTATGATTCTATGATAGACCCCTGAGGAACTCTACGTGTAGCTGGCCTCCAAGTAGAGACTGATAATCCGGCCAAATTTTCACCCATAATTCACAGAAGCAATTTTCTCTTATTTTTTCGACCACTTTAACAGGATGTCTGTCTGCCTCTGAAAGCTGACCAAAATGAGTTTGAAACAGGTGGTGTTTAAAGTGATTTTCCCAGATCATTCCTCTGACTGCAGAGGATGAGCAACATGATCTTAAAATTATGACTGCTGTAGTCTATAGAAGAGCTACCTTGAACTCAGGGCTCTCTCTGTTACAAGTTTGCGGCAGCGGCTTTGTGAGTAAGGTCAAATTGTCTTCCCTTGAGTCTCTAACACCACTGGACTTTGTAAGAGTTATTCATGCAGCAGACAAGCTGCAACTATGCATGAATATAACAGAAGTCTTAAGCTAAGTTGACTTTGTGCTGCTGTAGGAAAAATATGTATTTTTTAATGATATATACATAATGTACAGCTGTGTACCTTGAAATAAAGTATTGGGGTATCCTTGTAACCCACAGACAGCCATTCAAGACTCGTGCTGATCCTAGTTTGCTTGTGACCTGACATTTCTTGGACATCACCCCTGGCAGCAGCAATACCCATTCCTGTATGCCTCAAAGACAGCACTTGGCAACTTGACATGTTCGTATGCCATTTTGGGGGGGGAAGTCTGCTTTAGGACATGGAGAAATAATACCCACTGGTATCTTAGGGAGAATGTAATTTATAATGTATAACAGTGAGAAGGGTGAGACTGAGAAGGAAAGTTGTAAATAGGAATCATTTAGATGAGGCATCTTGTCACCAGTAGGAGACGTAAATATAGTTGTGCATTTACACGTGCATCTCTAAGATTGAGAACGTTTGTATTAAAGACTGTACTACAATTACATGCAGATTAGATGCTTGGTTGAATAGCTGTAAGAACTTGGAATAGATTTGTCCTTTTCACAAAGGTTTTCATTTTCTTTGGCAGCTCTGAGTGTTAACAAATTAGAGATCAATGTTCTACTAGGGCAGAAAAGTGAAGTGAAGCATATCTTGGGAGAAACTTTAGAAACATTAATAGTTGCAGTTAAAGGTATTAGTTAGTGGTGCCTGAAAAACAGAATTGGAAATTCAAAAGAAAAGGTCAAAGAATATGCTATTTTCCCCATTTTCTGCTGATAACCGAGTTAAGTACTTTGCCCCACTTGCTGCACACTGAATGTATACTTTTTGACAAACACACGTCGTGAAATCAAACAAATGATGTTGGGAAGTGAATTGTCTTCTCGCAGAACATTTGCCAAGATATAGCATGTGTTTCTCCTTTGTGTCCTTTGTTTGAGTGGGTTGTAGTACTGTCTCTTTCTCTGGCATCTTCAGCACTGTTTTGGATACCTGTTTGCTTTTTTTATCCCTCTGTAGAAACAGGTATGTGGTGGCACGGGTGTCCAAAGTCCTCCCTTCAGTCCCTAATAGTTCAGACATCTATTCTATCAGAGGGGCACTCTCGTCCAGAGCCCATTTCTTCCAGGACATAAGGGGGAGATGAGGTTTTATAAAGGCTTGGGAGTAAAGGGCAGAAGAGAGGGAATTGCACTTGAATTTGAGCCAACACAGGAAATATGTAGTTCTAGGCAAACTCCACCAAAATCCTGAAGATCGGTCTTAGCCTTAACTTCCTTACCATCCGGATGTCCTCTGTAGGCTTAGTCCAGGATCCCAGATGGCTACCTTCGCTTTTTTTGAATTCTGGGGCTTCTCTTTGAGTTTGTCTTCTCTCTCCCTGCCTTGCAGCTACTTTTCCCACTTCTTGCACATAAAAAGTTCTCCTCTGCTATGAAAGCACATCCCCTGATCTGTCCATGCATCTTTAATCTTGGACTATTTCTGAGTTGTCCTGAACATCCTTGTTATGTGGTCAGTCTCTCATCAAGGGAACTCTTGGGTGCTTCTCTGGAGGTTACCTTTATGTTGTAGTTCGGAATTGGAAAACTGGTTTGCTTTGGGTAGCAGCCATTCTTTTACGGGAAGATGCTCCATTTGAGTAGATTTTCATAACAGCTGAATACCTTATTATTTTCAGCACTATGACAGGTACAGAGAACTTTGTGGTCCATCCAGTGGGTTCTGATGAATGCAAAACAATACCAAAGGCAATCAGTCCCCTCATTCCAAAAGGAGCTCATAATAGCCCCCAACAAGAGCAGAAGTCATAAGCTGTACATAGGTTCCCTGCGTGTGGAGTTGAACATCCTTCATTTCATCTCTGGAGTCGAAAAACGCAACAATTGACTGAATAGTGCAGCTGGACCAGATGAGAGAAGTCATAACTTGTATAAAAAGTAACTTATCTAAAAATCCGAGCAAAGGCCTGATCTGATGACATTTCAGAAGAAATTACTTCATTCGTGTATCATTTTAATAGCATTTGAGGTAGAATAAAGATGCAGTATTACTTGGGAATCTGTATGATGTTATATGCTTGGTTTTCCATAGCTTATTAAAATCAATTCAGAGACAAATAGAGGTTTTTAATTCAAATAAAGATGCCATAAAAATGGTCATATATTTATAAAGCTGTAATTTAATATAATTTGGAACTGGGATGTATGCACACTACAGTAGGTAGTCTTATTCTCTTTTTATTATTTCCCCTTCCCCAGTTCCTCCTCTTCTTGCTCACTTGTTGCTTTTAGTGGCAGCTTCACAGATCAAGCGTGACTGGGTGTTTTAAGGCTTTTTCTTCTAACAATCAATCTTGCCTTTTTCTTTATAATCCACATGGTCAGCTTTATAGTTTGCATAACCGTGGGGCATGATCTCGTGATCATACACCTTTCATGGTCCCCTGCGGTACCCAAAACACATTCCTTCATGGGTTTCCTTTGCACAACTGCTGTAATAGGTCTCTTTGGACAGCGGTGGCCGTGCCTGGCTTCTTGTCCCTCCTTTGCAGCACCAGAACAGAAAGGGGACTGTGGCAGTCTTGAGGCTGGTTTCAAATCTGTGAAGCAACTTTATAGGCTTAAGAGCTATTCCTTCCTTCTGGCTTTGGAAATCTTCTCTTTTAAGGCCATATAGATCTCAGGCTGCCTGTCAACAGAACGAGTGAAACAAAATGCTTCATATTTTCCACAAATGGGTTTGTAAAAGATACTGAGATGAAATGGCCAGAAGTTCAATTAAGGGGTAAAAGAAAGCTTAACTTCAGCAGAAATGGATTAAAAAGAAGCAAAGAAAACTTTCCAATTTGCCATTCAGGGAACATGATAATCTTTGCCTGCCGATGCTTTGAGTCCTTCYGTGGGGGAGGCTGACAAGGAAAAAGAAGTCTTTAAATTAAAAATTCTCCCCTGATTCTCAAAGGTGCCAAACAGCCCAAGCTCTTCGTTCCTTTGGTGGGTGGAGCAGGTGCTGAGCTGCTCTGAAGTCAAGCTGTGCTCATTTTTGTCTTTCACAGCACTAACTTGAAGCAAAGGCCAGATTTGTCTCTTTTGTATGGAAGTCACACGTCTTTTTCTTTGTCAAATAAACTGTTAACTACATAACTATTAAAAAAAAAAAACCAAACCCAAAACACCCAAAACTTAAATAGGTTGCATGAATGATACTCTCATATTGAATCTGTTCAGGGCTTTTAGAGCCAAGGGGCTTAAAAGAGAAATGTCAATGCCAAAAAGAAGTCATGGTATGTCTGCAGTAAAAACAGTTTCAGCACATTTTTAATAAAATAGTGCATATAGGTGATGTATCTTTAGTGAAATTAAATGAGGGTTCTCAAGTTCTCCTGGTTCTTTTGATAACCTTTTATCAGCTTGGATGACACAAGATCTTTCAGAACTTTATCTGGCTGAAAATCTGAAGATTTTCAGCAGAGACTAAAACATGCACTTCTGCTTTGAGGTCCCACATGCAGACAAAACAGCTGACCTTCTGAGGTTCTGTAGGAATTTAATTTCTTACACAGACCTTTGAAACCAGATCTGTCTAGCAAAATAATTCTTCTCCTATTCCTCCACAATATGTTCTTTAAGGAGCTTCTGCCCCTACTTTTGTTCAGGGAAGATTATTTTGGGGGCAAACATGATGAAAATACTTTTGCCCGCGGTCAGATCTCATTTTTCTCTACCTGAATTATAGCATTATTTATACTTGCTATGGCTCTGTGTATTTATCAGGGGGCAATTGGATGGATTTAAAATTAAAATTCATGTCCTCTTTTCTTTAGCTTCTCTTCCGCAATGCCAGCCTACGCTTCTCTCTGTTCCCTTTTTTGAAGGTAGCTCTTAAAAAAGCACTTCTTCCCCAAGAATGACAAATCCCAATCTTTCTTTTCAAAGAAGGATACTAAGTGAAAGGCATAGAAAATACTATCTGTCACTCGATTTGGTTGCATCCTATGCGCATCCTATCTTTGGGCCATAGACACGTAAGTAAGTAACTGAACACGTGGTGGTCCTAGTCAGGTCAATTAGATTAAAGTCACATGTGAAATTAGTCACTTGTCTAAACACTATGAGTTTTTGCAGGTTTTTTTCAATAGAACGCCTCTGAATGGCTTACTGCCTATATGGTAACTAACACAATATTTTAAAAAATGTTGAATAAGTAATTTTGGAACTACATTTTAAGAATTTTCTTTAAGGAAGCTAAAACTGGGCAGAGTTTCGATGCTTTCTGGGTTCTGGATTTTGCTATTCCTGGGAAAATGTGCCTGAGCTTGTTCCACTTCAGTTCAGCAGCACAGATGATATTCCTGTAAAAACATCAGTTCACACATTTATTAAAATAGTGGTCTCTCTCCTGTGGCCCAGATTTTGCTTGTCTTACCAAAACCCTCTGCCATACAGATTCAGGTGGGTAAGCAGAGAAAAATAGTGTTTCCTACAGTGTATTTATCTGCTTGATGCTGCTGCTCAAGTGCTAGCGAAGGTTGAGGATTACTCATTCCTTGAGAACTGTCACTCTTGGACTGTGAAAATACATGCTGGCCAATGCAAAGCCCAGATATCCAGAAAAACAGCCCAAGTACAACGTACTGTGCCAATGTCATGAGACTGAGAGGGGTAGGAGACTTAAGCTGAGGACATCAGAGACACAGCCCGAAAGAGGGGGACTGGGTAGAGAAAGTTAGAGGCTGTGAGAAGGCAGGAGTTCGTTAACTCCTCTTTTGGAGACACAGGGTAGGAAACACAGTTAAAAGTAGACTGATGGAAGAATAGGCTGTCTGGATTGAGGGAACAGAGCAGAGAGGTTGATAGCTATTGGGAATTTCAGAGTCTGTAAGAGAGCTTGGCCAGCAGAAGTCAATCCTGCCTACTGCTTTATTAGTTCAGGTAGAACAGGACTGTATTGAAGATCTTAAGCACCATAATTTTCCAGGTGATGCAAGCTTGGTGTCATGTTTTTACATCATGGCATTTCTACCATTTGGTGGATTTCTTTTTTCCCCCAGCTTGCTCTTCACCAATTATTTATTTTTTTTAAGCTTTCTCTGCTGAAAGAATAACCAAGTGCTAAAATCAAATACTTGCAAGTTGGAAAATGTCAGCATAGAAGGCAGCGGGCTTCTTCAGATGGCGTGGACCTCTAACATATCACCATACCTGCTCCTGTAATTGCTGGGGTTCCCCCATATGACCCTACTTACTCAGTGTGCACGGCATCCGTTATTTATTTCACAACATTGAAACTTTGAAAAATTACTAGTTTCTAATAGGCCTTTCTGTGTTACCATTCCCATAATATTAAAGAAATGAAAATAAATTCCCTAATTCCTGTGGAAGATAATTAAGGCTGAAGTTCTTTATGCGTGGAAAAAGCATGGTGACTAATGATCTCGGGTACCTGTTGTGCTCAGTAAGAGGTAGATAAGTGTTCTGGTTTCGGCTGGGATAGAGTTAATTTTCTTCCTAGTGCTGTGTTTTGGATTTAGTATGAAAAGAATGTTGATAAGACACTGATGTTTTTAGTTGTTGCTAAGTAGTCTGCTAGTCAAGGACTTTTCAGCTTCCCATGCTCTGCCAGGTGCACAAGAAGCTGGGAGGGAGCATAGCCGGGACAGCTAGCCCAACTGGCCAACAGAGTATTCCATGCCATGTGACGTCATGCTCAATATATATAAATAGGAGGCGTGGTCCAGGAAGTAGYGATCGCTGCTTGGGTATCGCTCAGCGGGTGGTGAGCAATTGCATTGTGCATCACTCATTTTGTATATTCTATCATTATTATTATTATCATCATTATTTTCCCTTCCTTTTCTGTTTTATTAAACTGTCTTTATCTCAATCCACGAATTTTACTTTTTTTTTCGATTCTCTCCCCCATCCCACTGAGGGGAGGGGGGAGTGAGCGAGCGGCTGTGTGGTGTTTGACTGCCTGCCGGGTTAAACCACAACAGTAAGGCATGATGTCTTGGAATCCTTAGCTTTTTCTGGCATTTTGTGTTTTGGAAATAGACCTCTCACTTGTTGATTATGGCTGTGTTCAGCTGTTGAGATCTGGCATGCTGGGTTCACTGCTGGTGACAGTCATGGTGCAGTTTGGGGCATACCCCTAGGACTGGATTCTAGTCATTGTATGTGCTGGAGGATCACCTAGCATCACCGTGTGCCTGTTCTGCTCTTTATCCTATACATGTGCTGTTAATAGTTGCCAGAGTCCTGAGCTGGATGCGTATTTGGTCTGGTCCAGTATGTCAATTTTTATTGTAAAGGTGGGCAGTGTTTCTTCAGCCAAGCAGACAGAAAATGAGGAGCATGCACACAAGTGGGTTCATTTCCCCCAACTTCAGCAGCTTTAAAGTTAATCACCTATTTTGAGTTAGTTATTCAGGCCCACATTGAGTCGGCAGCGATAAGAGTAATTCATGTCATTCTGAACACTCTGTGAGGTGGGTGGGATCTGCTAGCCAGCAACCTCTGTGATTCTGGAGCACACCTCAGTGATCAGTTTAGACTAGATACTTGACTTTGAAGAAGCTAGGGTTTAGTCATCAAGAACCAAATTTGCTGCTTTATTTTGATACTGAAGTCAAGCAACATGCCCACATTGTGCAAGAACTCCATAACAGATACAGAAATAGCATCTTCTACATAATCTGGGATGATGATTAATTGCCATAACCCTGACACTTCTGTTCCCTCTTGGAAGTTCCTAACGTCTTTCGTAACACGCTTCCTGCACTTTCATACTTCTTGCAACAAAGGAGACTGTAAAGGTCTGCAGAAAATTGTCTTTTTGTTATACAGCAACAGAGAAGACTTTAAAGATGCTGGGTAACTCTGTAAGTGAAGACTGTTTTATAATACATGTGCCTGAGGGACCCCAATCAAAGATAGAAGGGAACTTGGTTGTAGTATTTGCTACCATTTTAGTGGCTTGCTTAGTTAAAAGAATCCTAGGAGTATATATAGAGTATCTGGAATGTAATAAAAATAGCTGAGGTTTGTATGTTCATGGACACAATGCTTGATGCAGAATGGTAGGTGGTATTGCATTTCTATTCCCTTCCTTCCCTCCTTCCCACCTGTGCACACTCCGGGGAGAAAACAGCTGCATTTGGAATATCTGCTGGAAGTCGTGAAGATCCACAGGCCTGATCCAGAGCTACTCTCTGATGGTCTGCCACTGCTGCTAACCTGAGAATTGGCTCATAGCTTTTTTCCTCTGCTTTGAGTGGAACAGTGCATGAATATGCAGWTTATATAGACAATGTAAATACATATGTGTATTTATCTGGAGACTGAGGAAATTATTTATGTTAACAGTGTTATGTTATAGCACCATTTTTTTCTGTATTTAGAGAAATGACAACTGCACTCTTATCTTGAGGATTAGGGAGGACTTCTAAAATGAAACTTCATCTCTGGATTGTAGAGAGTATATCTCTAAAAGAGAACCTGAATGAATTTCAAAGGAAGATCTGATCCAAGAAGCACGGCACACTTTATCTAAGATAAAAAAATGATTTCTTGATAGCTTGAGTCTACTGTAGGATTAAAACTTCTTGGCATATATAGCAGCTCAGTTGATCACTTGAACTGCAATTAAAAAGTAGAACAAGTACACTCAGAATATTGTTTTTGTGTCAGAAATGCTCCTTCATGCTTGAAAATGATAAAAAATTGCAATCGATCCTTACAACTGTTGTGTTCATCTTTATTGATCAGGCAAAAGAAAGATAAATCGCAGCCCAAATAAGATTATAGTAAATGTTAGCATCGTAGGGGACTGTAGGATGATAGAGAGCTATTCATCATCTCAAATGGTGACCTGTCTGCAYTCACACCATAGTCAGTCTGCTGTCTAATCGCATACCTATTGATTTCATCTACGTCCAAGGAATCTGGATGTGACTGTCATTGGGCAGCTGAGATTGCTAAATGCAAGGGGGTCACTGGTGTGAGAAGGATTTCATTTTCATTTTCTTACTGGCCAATGATGATTTATGAAAAAATAAATGACCCCAAGTCACATGCATGGAAACCTTGATTCCAGTACAAATGAATTATTAGGTCTAAATCTCAGAAGCAAGTGTGCAGTAGACCACCGTGCTCTTTGTGATCTGTGCATGGCCTTTGACTGCAGTGGATGTTACACAATTTGTTATAATTTGTGGTAAAATATTAGACTTGCAATACAATTTTACCTGTGTCCAGAGTTGGTATTCTTTTTCAGGGATTTCTGTACATTTCAAGATTGTAATTCACAAGGAAGAACCTTGGAAGATGAGATCCTCAAATGGAAAGGAAAAATGTTTTTTCCTTTTATTTTTGTAGATAGCGCTGCCTCTTTTGGAGTTTCCATCAAGTGTTTTTGCTGTAGTGGGCTATCTTACCTGCATTCCTCATAACGTAATTTGGCACAGATAAATGTTGTACAGGACATGTTTACTAACCCAATGATCAAGGAGACTATGTCATCTTTGACTTTTACAAAAGAGTGATCTCTCCAGTTACAGGGGTTTTAATATTTTTTTTTTTTCCTAATAATGTTTTAGGCATATTGCTTTTTCATACATCAATGTCTTAAATAGATTAAAAAACCTGCTTACTTTACCCAAAATTAAATTGGAATGACGCTTTCTATGGACTGCATTGTGCCATCCATGTATGTTAAATGTTTTAAAGATGCGAAATCATGTTGTGGCATGAATAACTTTAACCCATGGTATTAATAGTGAGATTGTTAAAATAAGCATTCAAAATGTTTTTTATGTAATCATGCAGTGTGTGATTGTAAACGAGTTCTGTTGCCATGTTAACATGACTCCCTGGGATGCCAGATGACTCAAAGAGCTGCAAAGCTACGGAAGAGTTCTTGCAAGTGCCAACAAAACCTTTCTACATCTCCACGACCTGTTTGCCCCACTGTTCAGAGAAAAATGGTTTTAGAGAACTTTTGAACTGCTTTAACTTTTCTTTATTCCTCCAACTGTGAAGCCAGGTGCCTTAGTTATTACATCTTAAGTCCAACTGTGCTAAGGCTATAAAAACCTCTTTTAAAATACCAAGTGTATATTATCTAGACATGAAGCATCACAACATTATAGTGATTTGTCTTTGAATATCCTACGTCCCACTGAGAAACTTTGCCATTTTTAAGTATAGAAAAGTTGTATCGCTTGATGATTCAATCTTGTCTTGCCTGCATTTTGGAAATTAATGATTTGGTGGAACGGAGTGAAAGGCATTCCTGGGTTTAGGGGAGATGAAAATATGTCCTGAAGCTGCCTGATTTTAAAAATTAAAATTAGCAACTGATTGAAGCGACCTGGAAGTTTCGAATATTAAAATAACTCACTGCGAGATGCATTATCAAGGCAAAGAGCAAAAGAGGACATCAAGTCATAGTTAATTTATTGTGCAACTTTGAAGTTTGACTCAAGTATCACCTGCAAACTAGATGGGGATATTTGTGTAAGTAACACAAACAGGGACATGCAGAGAAGTAAGGATTCAGTATTTTGATTTTTTTTTTTTTCCTTCTTTTTTTTCTAATGGAGAAGCTTCAAAGACTCCAGCAGCACCTGGTGCTAAATATGTGATTCTTACCCCATGTCTCCTTACGGTTTCCTCCCTAAGAGCCATCTCTTTTGCATAACCTTCCGGAACCAAGAGGACACACTTATTTTAAAAAAACGCCAAAAAAAAGTCATCTCTGAAACTTTGTAGAATACTTGATTTGAGGGTTAGGTTTTGGGTTTTTTTGGAGCAACTTAAATGGATAAAATATCCAAATTAACATTATTTACTCGATATTAGCATGCATATAAATGATAGTATATGAAATCTGTTTGTTTGTTTGTTTGTTTATTCAACTTTCCAGAGTGCCCAGTTCTACAAAGTTACCACGGAGCAATACCAAAAAGCTGCTGATGAAGTGTCAGCTCGGTTCAAGTAAGTCTTTTCTACTGTTGTTTTTGAGCCTGGCAGCTAGGTGAGTTCTTATCCGCATTAAAATTCACAGTAATTCCCCTTCCCCCTATCATAGATCCTATCAGTCTGTGCTGGTTATTGAAATGAGAGAATTTTGAAGAATTTGGAAGCCAGCGCATGGTAACCATAAGCTGCAGAGAAATTGGATGCGCCATTAGTAATGTACTAATTAATTTATATTTGATAAGATGCATGAAATGTTCTAAAAATATATTCCCTAACATTTTTTCTCTAATGGAGAACCAAAAATGTGGTTCCAACTTTGCATTACAATAGTATTCATCCTGTGCTTGCATGATGTGAAAGGATTTAAATTAGCAACTTCACTTTGCCCTTAACAGTGAAGGTCAAATTAAATAATTTTTATTAGTTCTGAGGATGGTTAAATGAAGATACAGTAACTGATGGATCAAAGCGACTCTGACCCTTAGCCTTGGACTCTTCCCTTTCTGCTGGTTCATCCATTAGGCAGAAGGTTCCATTTATCATTTTGGTAAGGATACAGAGAGAACTTTTTACAACCTTTTAGTCTCAGCGGTAGCCAAGAAATGCTGTAGAAAATGAATTATTTTGTGACGATTTTTAGGTTTGTGGAGGGATTTTCTTTTGGTTTGAGTTTTGTTTTGTTTTTTGATGAGCAAGAAGAGAAAAGGCCTTTTTGAGCTGCTGATAATGATATAAATAAAGTTCTTAACTGTAAGATAAAAATCATTTTATCTCTTAATACCATGAATTGTTAAATATTCTCTAGTGTATATATAAAGTCTTTGTGCTGGTTAATGGTGCAGAGTATATTGACGACTGAATTCATCTGTCCCTTAAACAAGAGGGACAGAATGACCCATTGACTCAAGGTCTGATTTAAGCATAATTTGGAGGGTTTCCCATTATGGATGGGAAGCCTGGTATGTTGTTATTCATTGTCATTTTTTTCATCTGTGATACGATTCCCATCAAGGGTGATTTCCCCTTCCTTTGTTACAGTGGGGTATTTTCAGGTTTTGAAATCTAATTATTGCCTAATCTGACTTTCATTATTCCAAAACAAGCTTTTATTGTGATTTGAAGTAGTTGTTGATAGCTGTAGGTGGTTATTGTGGTCAGAGGTGGGAAATGGTGTCAGGTTTGGGTTTTTCCCCCCTAACATATAAATAATATATAAATAATTTCCTAAGTAAATCAAATGTTTTTGGGTTCCTTTTTGCACAGACAGAGCTGGTGGATATAGCAGGGGCCAGTCCTTAGCATCAGGCAATATCTAAGAATTTTAAGAAAGCCATTTTGAAGGATGTTTCAGTCTATCTGCATAAACCAAAGAGTATTCAATGACAAGGGATTTGGAAAGGGAATCAGAGATTCCTAACGCTTGATGAGATTAGTCTTTTCTTAATTTTCTAGATACTAAAGGTATAAATAGAAATCACCTATTTGACTAGTCTTCGCTGTAATGCCATTACTGAAATTGCTGTGCTTCCTTTGCACTTCAAGCCAAATTTTCTGAAAAATTATTTGGAGCTTTTTGATTAGTGGATCCAGTTTTGGTCCGTTGCCTTAAAAAAAAAAAAAGAAAACATTATGAAAAGAAAAAGATATCTGAAGTATGCGCATAAATTGCAGTAGATTTGATAAAGTGCATGAAATATCAATATTACTTTATAATTTAAAAGTTTTCCTTATATAAAATCCTTTTAAATGGCATGTCTTTTTATTGAAGGTTTAAATTCAGCAGATGTTATTTTATCACTGCCTTTTGTATGTAATTTGATGGATAAATTATGAATGATTTAGTGAAACCTAAAGATGATGCTCTTTTGGTGTCACCAGGCACTTCTCATGTTCAGTTTAATTGCATGTGAGGATTGAGGACAGAGTTTCAAGCAATGGTGTTTAAAGAGCTTGTTTAATTGGCTGTAAAAGAAGAATTAAATAAGGTTGAACTGCTAAATTTTGTTAATGCATAAACCAATGTGCTGCATGTCAGTGTGATTTCAGGTTCTAAGTGCAAGATTAATAGATCTAATTGTGGTATTATTACGAAATAGTCTCACTTTATTTTAAACATGTCTAGAATTAGTAACTAAGTTTTATTGAGATAACTTGCATTTCTTCAACTTTTTAAGCTACATCTCTTTCAAGAGCAAAGAGAAGTGGATAATTACTTAAATATTTCCTGGGTTTTCCTTTTTCCTTCCTCCATTTAGTCCCTGAAATTACATCAACTGTGGCTTCATCGGTCTTTAGGGATCATTCGCCTCATTAAAAGGGAAAACCCAAATATGCCATATAGACTTGTATCAGAGAACTGGCAGGTCTTCTGTACTTTGTCTGCAGTCCTTATTGATGCCTGCTTATTACCTTCTCCAGCGCTGCCTGGATTAGACTGATATTCCAAATGTTCATGATAAATGTTTTATCTCCGTGAGGTCCTGATTCACATTGATCAAATTCTGAATTATCAAACGGTTCATCTCTTTAAGACACTAATTCACATTGATCAAATCCTAAATGACCAGGTTCAGTCAGTTCCTGCAGTACACAAATTACATTAAAACAACATTACTAGAGCATGCTGCCTTTTCTAATGTAGGAGTTATGTTACCCACAGTTACATTATAACCAGAATTATTATATTATGAAGACGTCTCTGTTATAATGAGAAGTTTACACAAGAAGAAAAGAATGCGATATTACAGGAAGAGCCAGGCTTTGGGCAAAGATTTGAACTTTAACTAATCAAATTGTACATTTGTATTATGGTTTTTTTCCTTAATTTGAGGGGCTGGTAGCGGGAGATTTGGCAGCTGCAGTGGTGACATTTTATTCCCCTGTGGTGTCTAGAGCCAAGTAATGTCTTGATTATTCATTTAGGAATAGAGTAAGTGGATAAGGCAAATTCGGCCTAAAATAAATGTTTTTACTTTATCTTCTGTGGGTTTTGATTCCTTGTGGTAGATAGTAGACTTCACAGCTGTGCGCTAGTGCTTTTTCCAAAATATTTTGCCATTCCTCTCCTGCTCTGCCACTCTCTCATGGAATTGCTTCTTGTTGCTGTCTTCTTGGCAAAAACATAGTCCCCAGCCGGCCAGACTGATAGAAAATCCAGGTCCTCTTTGGGGATCGGCTGTCCATTTTGGTTTCTACTGCCCAAGTGGCATTTGTGCGAAGCAAAGCAAGGGTGAGGTTTTCCCCGGTATCTCAGTGTGTCACTTCAGTGTCACTTCTAAACTCCTGTGTCCGCAGCGAAGCCAAATTCTGGATCTTGTGCATCATGGCGCAGGGTTTATATGTGTTGGTATGTTGATAGACTCCTGGATGAAATTATCCAGCGCTAACGGTTTTAATCATGGAGGATTCTTTGCATCATCTGGAAGCTTGGGTGTTTATTCTGAATTACAGATTTTGATGGCTTTATTCCATTACTGTGAGACTTTTGATCATGAACCTTGCCATCAGGAGGAATGCCTCTCGGGAACTGGAGGAGCTCGTTTGATTAAACACAGAAAGGTCTGGGATGTGCTCAGGCTGCTTCACACGGTACAATCTTCGCACATTTGAGACGTTTTAAAAAGTTTTACAAACCAAATCAATATGTTTCACGTGATCCTCGATCATTTCCATTACTCTGATTGCTGATGGAAGTTAGGGCTCGGTGACAGCCAGGCAACAGGCTATTACAACCTTGAAAATACGTTCAGCAGGGGGTTTGATTCAGGGTAGAGAGAATGGGAATAAATGACAAAACATCAATATCATGTCTTCCTTTAATTGATGACTTCTGTATCATGAAGCTTGGTTTATTAATGTTTACTGGAAATAAAATGTAAAGCACAGTTATGTTTGGTTATCTGCAAATACAGAGAAACATGAAGAGTACTTCCTTTAAGTTGTGTTTTAGCTAATATTCTTTTGAACTGGGAGGTGAAGCTGAGAAAGTTTGTAATGAAGCCACGTTAAATGAATAACAGTGACACTTCGATCTCCAAATATAATTGTCTCTCAAAGCAGTGATGCCAATTTTCTAGACATCGAAAAAAATGCAGTATAGAGAGAAAATAAGCTTTTTAATGACAACATTGGACTGAGACCAGGGAAATGTGGGTTTATTTCACTGTTCCTGTTACCCTTCTGATGTTGGGCACATATGGTGACTTTTAAGGGACTCTTCTCCACTATCTGTAAATTAGGAATATTGATAGTTCCTTAAATGCAAGTATCTTCAGTAACTATCATGTTGTACTCGCATACTACTGTAACATAGAAATCCATGTTGGAGATACCCAAGCAAATAGTTTCTGCTTTGTTTCTGCTTGTGCGGATCCACTGGTGAGAAACGTTCAGTTTTCTGGCAGTTCCTTTTGCTACCTTAATTAGCATTAGTTGCTTTTAAAAACTGAAGTTGAAAGTATAGATTATAAAGTATTTGTGAAATACTACATAGTATTTTTCCAGTAACAGAAAATAGAAAGCTATTTAGAAATCCTTGGACAGAGCCTGCAGGCTTGCCACCTTCTAGTTGAGTTCCCTTTGCTCAGCCAAAGATGATGGGCTCTAAATGGAAACATCCTGAATTAATCTTTTCTCTTACAAATATAGCATGTCTATGTAGTGCTTTGTCATGAAACAGTTGTTTCAGTATTGTTTGCCCTGATGATACTGTTGCTGGTAGTATTCTTGAATTCTTTTTTCACATGTTACGGCTGGGGACGATGGTCCCAAGTTATCCACGACATCCTGCAGATGAGCATAGGACTGGTATGTTTGTAAATTATGCTAGAAGGAGTGCATAGTGTTAAATACCATCAACTCAGCTTAAACCGTGGGGCTTTTCTTAGTGGCAGAGGTATTCCAATAGTCTTATTTCTCTTTCTTTCTACTCTTCCATCTGCTTTTTGTTCCCCAGGGCTGCTTTGCTGTGTAGCTGCACAAACAGTTGTGCTGACATGGTGCAGAGGGTGGCATAGCAGTAAGAGTTGGTTACGTTGTTTTAACCAGTGCCGATGTCTTGATATCTAACGGCGTTATGCTTAATGAGTGAAGTGTAAATGGTGTTTTGCAGAGTGGAAGTGATATTGTCACCCTTCTTAGGTTTAAAGCAGCCTGGATTCAGAACGCGTAGGTAGGAAGAGAAATTGATAAAGAGACTACACATCTTTTCGGTCTCTCTTCTTTATCTTGTACATCCAAAATCCTGTTCCTTTTGAATGCAAAAGGAATAAAACAGAATCTGTTTTCTTTGCTCGCTCCTTTCAGCCAGTACTTGGTCCTGATAGACTTACCTGAGAGCTGCCGTGGCAGAGCTCATTCAAGCAACGTGTTTGACTTTCTTCTAGTACTTTGTATATGTGATTTTGCTTTGACACAGCGTTCCCTTGGCTGGTAAAACCCTTTACGCCATGCATGCCTTCTGCATGCCTTTGAATCGGAGCGAGGAAGCAGGAGTTCTGTATTTCTGCCTTTCGGATAGAGTTGCCTATTGTTCAGCAGCTTGGCTTGATGAAGGGACTTTGGCGGTCAGTAGTTACCCCGTCTCAGTTGCTCTTCAACTTATAAGTACATATGAGAGGATATCCTTTGAGCAGCTTTAGAATATAAAAATTCTAAACCCCCTTTATTCAGTACGTTTACCTATGAAATGATGATCACTTCATAAATGACAACTTTAGTTTTCCCTACAGCAACGTAGATGTTTAACTTTCTTCCTTTGATCAATACAGTCCATTAGGAATGAGGGTAATCAACAGAGGTGGATGAAATATTAATTGTGCACTTTTTAGCTAGATGCAGATTTATTCTGAACGAAGTGGGAGCAGGGGATTCTGGCGTAATATCTGTGTGTTTTTCTGTTAAGCCCAGAATCGTAAGTCTGTTTGCATGGGGATGTGTGTTTTCATTTAAATACTTGAGCTGTAATGGGAACTTTAAATGTGCTTATTTGGCCAGGAGATAGGTTGGAAGCGCTGAATGTGTTTTTTGAGTATTATATTAACTTTTAAAATCCATTATTCAAAATTTAGATAGCATGTTAATTAAGAGGGCCAAGCCAGTTCTTTCCAGGTTTGCCATAATCCTTTTTCCCCTTTTGTTTCCTTTCTAGAAATCATGGGTACATTCATTAAAGGTCTCCTCAGGCTATCACTGATTTTTCACACAATTAGATGCTTTATGGTCTGGAATGGAGAAAGCAATCTTAAAATTAATTTTAGTAAAGCACATAGTCATGACTAGGAATTTTTTTATTTGATGTGAATCAGTACTTAAAATAACAAAAGATTTTCTGGAAGCTAGGATAGTTATAGTAGGTAGGATAGTTATAGTAGGATAGTTATTGTAGGATATTGTTATAGTAGGATAACCATGTGGGCAAACATGCCTCTTGATCTGAAAGTCTCTTTCCTCTTCAGGTGAGTCTGGTTGATGTGTTCGAAGGGGAAAGCACGTGCTCATGTTCCAGCACACCACAGGTTTTCTATATTTGCTTACATAGACACATTAAATAATTTTATAGACTTCCTTATGAAAGCAAGTGAGTGAAATTCTTCCTTCATGCATCAGTGGCCAACAGTTAAATTGGCTTGTTCCCTAGTTTTGTGTGCTGGTAATCAACCAAGTCCCCTGAAAATTGATAGATGCACTCATTAAGGGCAGTTCTTGCTGCTGGCTGGAGTTTCGTGAGCCACTCACGACCAGCGAGGACTGACTCTTTGCGGCATAGTTGGCATGTAGCGGTACATCTGGCTTCGTGCTCCCTTTCAAGGACTAAAGCCTCTTGTTTTAATACGTTAAGCACCCTTTGTTGGGATTTTGTATAAACACGAGTAAATGATTTCCCAATTACAGTATTAAACCAAGGAAGGTTAAAACCCACAGTCTCTTCTTTTTATTATTAATTTGTGCTGTATTTTGTAATCGTCTGTTGCTGAGATTTACAAATACCTTTTTTTAAGGATGTTTTTTATGAGTCCAAGCCATCTGTAGGATCAAAGCCTACAAATCTCACAGCCCCCACTCCAGAGCACACAGCAGCAAGCCTCTCTTTCTGGAAGGGAGCACATTTTGCAGAGTTGATGATATGGTTTTTTTTAGAATCATACACCTGTTTCTGGTTACAGGGTGAAGAATGAATTGCCAATTACCTCTACATGTTAGAACATGACACTTCACGTTGCAGGAGCTTGTGCTATCTGTTTCGTTAAGGCCCCCAACTATGTAACCATCCGTTCTGAAATCATGGGGTGGAAAGACAGCAATCCTTGATCAGTTGCTAATATTTGTGTGTGTGCAAGCTGCAGGAAGGGAGGTCAGTGCCACCGACCTTTGTTTTCCCATCAGAGCTCTTGAACAAGATGAAGTGATCAAAGCAGGATGCCAGTACATCAGCACGATCTCATTACTTTGGAAGCTGCATGCACAGATGCTGCTGTTGCTGCATCGGGCGTCGCTGATTTACATTCATAACACCTCCATTACAGCTCATTTGCTGCTACTTGTAATTAACCAGTTCTTCCCTTTTTTTTCCTCCCTTCCAGTAGTGTTGGGCAAAATCAAGGGAAAAAATAGACTGCAGACATTCTGCTTAGACTCCATCTAAGTGAAATCACAGTTGTAAAGCCAAAGTTTACATTAAACATTTTGGGAAATAATATCAAATCATATGCTTTTTTGCGAAGCGCTGTCATACTCAGAAAATAAGGTTTGTAAAAATCATAGAATAGTTTGGGTTGGAAGAGACCTTTTAAAGGTCATCTAGTCCAGCCCCCCTGCCRTGGGCAGGGACATCTTCMACYAGATCAGGTTGCTCAGAGCCCCGTCCAACCTGACCTTGAAYGTTTCCAGGGATGGGGCATCTACCACCTCTCTGGGCAACCTGTGCCAGTGTTTCACCACCCTCAGCGTAAAAAATTTCTTCCTTATATCTAGTCTGAATCTACCCTCCTTTAGTTTAAAACTGTTACCCCTTGTCCTGTCGCAACAGGCCCTGCTAAGAAGTCTGTCCCCATCTTTCTTATAAGCCCCCTTTAAGTACTGAAAGGCTGCAATAAGGTCTCCTCAAAGCCTTCTCTTCTCCAGGCTGAACAACCCCAACTCTCTCAGCCTTTCTTCATAGGAGAGGGGTTCCATCCCCCTGATCATTTTCGTGTCCCTGCTCTGGACCTGCTCCAACAGGTCCATGTCTTTCTTGTGCTGAGGGCTCCAGAGCTGGACGCAGTACTGCAGGTGGGGTCTCACCAGAGCAGAGTAGAGGGGCAGAATAGTATTAAGATGTCTTATAAAGTAGTTAAGCTGTCTTGCCTCCTAGTTCACATGAGATTAGTTCAAAAGTAAAACTTTCTCTTTAATTGCTGGTAGTAAAAATTATTACTGGACTTGAAAATTGTGGCATCTGGCAGGTATACTGCGCCTACCTTACTCTGTAGCTAAAAGGTAAAATGGTATAAAAAGGCTAAACGGTATAGAAAAATATTTTATTTACTTTTCTACTATGGGGGATAGGTAAGACGTCAGGCAGGCGGAGAACAAGTATGCTCTAATAGCTCCTTCTCTGAGCAGAGCTGCACTTTTAATTGCAGTTTATCTTCCCATATTGCTTTTTATCTTCCTGTTTGCTTAGGACAGTCTAAATTGAGATGAATCTCAATCAGATTTGGACCTTGGTTAGCAGTCAGGGTTTCAGCACAATGTGTCCATTGGGCCTGGAGTGTTCGACAAGCATCTCTGTATCTTCCAACACTCACCCAGCAACCTGTTGCCGTTTCATTTACATTTTTAAAATAAAGTCCTCATTCTCAAAACATCCGAACAGCAGAAATGCTGCTGGTACCAGGACCAGATTACGTTTTTTTTATGCTGGTCTTCACATGTTTGTGTCTCAGCACATTGCAGATATTGGCAATGCAGAGTGCAGAGCTGCTGCTGGCAACATCTGGAGAAGGGGCTGCTGCACTTGTTGGCATCTGGGAGGGTGGTACCTGGGAGGCGGCACAGGATTATCATGTTGTGGGTGTCGCTCCTCTGTTTTGATAAAGGAGGAAGTTAATTTCTTTGCTGTCATTCTGTGCTGCTAGCAGGCTCAAACAAATAAATAAAATGGTGCCAGGTTGCATAGAATCATAGAATCATAAAGGTTGGAAAAGACCTCTAAGATCATCAAGTCCAACCATCAACCCAACACCACCATGCCCACTAAACCATGTCCCTAAGCGCCTCATCTACATGTCTTTTAAATACTTCCAGGGATGGTGACTCCACCACTTCCCTGGGCAGCCTGTTCCAATGCTTAACCACTCTTTCAGTAAAGAAATTTTTCCTAATGTCCAATCTAAACCTCCCCTGGCGCAACTTGAGGCCATTTCCTCTCGTCCTATCGCTAGTTGCTTGGCAGAAGAGACCAACACCCACCTCGCTGCAACCTCCTTTCAGGTAGTTGTAGAGGGCGATAAGGTCTCCCCTCAGCCTCCTCTTCTTCAGACTAAACAGTCCCAGTTCCCTCAG
The DNA here is from genome assembly GCA_035582835.1 of Phoebastria nigripes. Taxonomy (NCBI): domain Eukaryota; kingdom Metazoa; phylum Chordata; class Aves; order Procellariiformes; family Diomedeidae; genus Phoebastria; species Phoebastria nigripes. Next base: position 147,084 of record JAYKAV010003254.1, read on the forward strand.
CCGCTCCTCATAAGACTTGCTCTCCAGACCCTTCACCAGCTTTGTTGCCCTCCTCTGGACACGCTCCAGCACCTCAATGTCCTTCTTGTAGTGAGGGGCCCAAAACTGAACACAGTATTCAAGGTGCGGCCTCACCAGTGCCGAGTACAGGGGGACAATCGCTGCCCTAGTCCTGCTGGCCACACTATTTCTGATACAGGCCAGGATGCTGTTGGCCACCTGGGCACACTGCCGGCTCATATTCTGCACTTGGTTAACTCTAATTTTTTGTTGAATAGAGCAAAATTTTGCAGCAGGCAGTTGGCAACACGTATGCTACATGGATGTTGGATCACGGAGAAGCCTTTATAGGTCTGCCTAGGATTTATGTTTTTTTATGTATTGGAATGCCTAACAAATTGCCTGCCTAATGTAAATTTAGCTTTAATTAGTCCATCTATGTGCTACTGTAATAAAAATAGTGAAAGGACCTGTATAAATGTGACATAAGTGCATGCAATTATCCCTTAAGGTTAGGGGACTTGACTGAGGTCAGCGGGGTAATACGTGCCGAATCTGAGTCTAGAATTAAGTGGTTAATGACTGCCATTTTTTACACAAACTTTATAGGCCGTTCTTCCTAATACAGTATGTATTTTTTCAGTGGCCTGATTGGTTTGGGTCTCATTTACAGGTAAGAGGTTATAACAGTCCCTAAACTTTTGTTTTCCATCTTGACTAGAATCCAGCAGTGATATTTTGGCTTTCTTTGTTGAGCCCATCAATAGCACTTCCAGCATAAGATAATTTTGTTTTTCAAAAATGTAATTTTGTTTCTTAAACAGTTCCATTCTCTAGGAGTTGACCAGGGCACCAGAATGTACATTTTCATATAGCTTTGAACAGGGGGGCAGCATGAATCCTGCTTTCATGAGCATTACTACTTCTTTCTACCCCCAAACTTACATAGTTTATCAGTTATTCTCCTTTGATCAGAGAAAATTTGACATTTTGATAACTGAATTTTAGACAGTATTTGCCTTTTTGTGAATTTTGAAATTATTTCCCAGAAGATACAAGTCTTGAAAAAAATTTCTTTCTCTTTTTAGCTTGAAATTTCCAGCAAGCTTTCCCAATGGGCATCTCCCAACACAACTGTATAAGTCAATTAATTGATCAGAAGGTAGCTCTGCAGCTACTCGCAGCCCAACTGGTGTGACTGTACACACACTTTGCACAGAGTATTACACCTGCCTTGTTTTAGGAGACCAAAGTTCTGATCCATAGACTGCAAAATCCTAATTGTAACAGTGCTCTACAACTAATGGGTTGTAGGAAATGAGCCCATTGCCTTTAGACATTTAATAGTGTGTTACTGTGCTATGTTAGTGATGGGGCTAAGGGTTAGCCATGTTAGTTGGAAGTACTCAGGTCCAACGAGATAGTCTATCTCCCTAGCGGAAAATTCAAGTTTTATTTATTTCCCTTGAAATACTATGCTGTTATTTAATGCATGTTCTTTACAGGCATTTTTTTCCTGATGTTCTGCCTGTATTTACTTTAAATTTTGCCCTGTTATTCTCAGTAATCCTCAATGCAAAATGCTAAATTATTTTCTGAACATGCTTTTTGATTTTTTTCAGTGGTTATCACTGCATTTTTAAAGCATGAGTCCTGTCATCTGTAGGAAAAAATGCATATATTGGTCATGAAATGTCCTAACCAATTTTTTAAATGCTTTTACAGAATCTGATAAATGCATTTTCAGATTTTCTTGAACATGAGCTTCATTCTTAATCAAATCAAAACTCTTTTCCTGCTGTTTTTGAAGAGGGGATTTCCTAAATATTTTYGGTTTGCTTTGGCATTTTAAAACATTTTGGCTTGTGTAGATGTGACCTGATATTTACGTTCCATGCTGCATGCTTAGAAGCATGAAAAGCACACCGCCTTCTAACCCTAAAAGAACGTAAGAAGACACAAAGCTGTTTAGTAGGAGAAATTTTTCCCCATTACTGTTTATGGAGCTATTAAGTGTTAGTGGGTTTTGTCAATTCAAGTGCTATGTGCCTCTGTAGAGGATCTATAACTGAAATTGGAAAACTTGTCAATGTTTAAAAAAAAAAAATCGTAAAGATGCACTCTCACTGTTCTCTGCCTTTTCATTCATCTGCCTGCAATATAAAATCAAAGTATAGTCCTGAAACATTTAAAGCACACATTTAAGCCTGGGGAAAGGAACTGAACAAAATAGATAAAGCTAATATGTGTATCTTTAAGGAGACCACTCGAGTGCCATGTCTGTGGCTATAAACTTTATAAAGATGGACTCCCCTGTCAAGGGTGTGTTAAGATGGATAATATTCCGTAGCAAATGCTGCACTGTGCCGTATGCATTACTGGAAGCATGAGAAGATCAGGATCGAAAGGTTTTGCGAGACAGGCTTTATAGATCCGTGTGTAATAGACTACCTCTCTGTCTACACTGCTTTACTGTTAGTGAAATCTAGCTCTTGCACAGGCTGATGAAATGCAGTCCCTTTTCTTCCATCACATATATTCTTCTCCCTTTGCCTTGACTAGACACAGTACTTTGGCCAAAAAATTGTTATAACCCTCTCAATAAGAAGATGCAGTCAACGCCGTCAATGTAGGTTTTAAAAACAAGTTCTTTATAGATAAATTCAGTGTCCAATGAATCCAGTTCACCAGCTCTTCTCTACTAAATATTTTGGCTGCTTTAGGTAGAGAAATTGCAAATATTCTTCTGGACAGTCTACGAAAGAGGTTTTGGTGGCTTTTCAAGAGAATTGATTAAGGATAAAGCTAATCTATGTAATGGCTCTATCCCAAGTTCTCTTTATTTTAAACCTGGAGGCTTGTTACTCCTCTCTGGTTGCATAGCATGACAATGCACAGGGCAGAAGTTGTCTTCAAGTTTCTCAGTACCTGGTAAACCTCATGTTTAGGCAGATAAAGTCATGGCTGCTTTTCGGAACCTTGCATTACAGATGTGTGAAGGTCAAACTCCACCATCACCCTCTTGTTCTGGATATGCATTGTAAACTAGTTGTTTTCAGATAATATCCAAATTAATACAGAGCAGGCATTCCCCCTTCTCCTTAAGAGGATGTGCGTACTACTGAAATCAGTTTGTTAATTCTGTCAGATTTTGAGTTCAGTGCTTGAATATAAAAATCCTTAGTCACATAGATCTCTGCTAAAAGGAACTACTGAAATACTGATAATTTGCACTTAGAATCATCACAGAATGGTTTGGGTTGGAAGGAACCTTTAAAGGTCATCTAGTCCAACCCCCCTGCCATAGGCAGGGACATCTTCAACCAGATCAGGTTGCTCAGAGCCCCGTCCAACCTGACCTTGAATGTTTCCAGGGATGGGGCATCTACCACCTCTCTGGGCAACCTGTGCCAGTGTTTCACCACCCTCAACGTAAAAAATTTCTTCCTTATATCTAGTCTGAATCTACACTCTTTTAGTTTAAAACCACTACCCCTTGTCCTATCTGCTTCTTACGATAGTTTCTTGAACATGATATCCATTTTCCTGAGGTCTCTATTTAGTGTGTGTAAATTCCTAATGTAGTACAATATACATTTCTCGAGCTAGACCCACTGTAAAGTGTAATCGTTTTATCGTATATTGAAAGAAATGAGAAAAGCAGTTATTTCTTTAAAACTTTCCTTGCCACTTAACATGGGTCCCAGTTTCAAGCCATTTAGGAGATCCATTAAGCCACTGGGTTGCTCCTATGCATGCATTAGTAACAGTCTCGGTGTAATATGGAACAGGCTTGCTATATCATGGACACATTTATGAAGATTGATAACAACCAGGGTTCAATGTTAACTTTTATTGTCAAACAGGCTGCAGGAGAAACTGCCTAGTATTGCTTTTGCTTTGATTTATGAAAAGGTTGCTGCATGAAAAAGACATCACATAAAATAGCTCTGCTGGCAGTAGCATTATAAAATAGGACCATGAGTAGACCAAACAATAACTAACTATAATTATGTTCGTTATTGTCTCTCTCAGCTCTCTGTACCTTTGGTAGGATGCTTGCCCTCGCTACCACGTTAGCTTTAAAGTGGACTCACCTTTCCCACGAAGTGGGATGAGCATGATAAAATCCTGCTGTTTTATATAGGCAGTACCCCCAAAGGAGACCTTTTTTGTTTGTGCCAAGAAATGGAAGAGGTCATTTAGATTTTACCTACTTGCAGAAGTGATACTAGGAGGAGGAGGAAAGGTCTTTAGAAAAAATTGCTGTTTCTATTACAATTTCCATCACTGAGGTATTTTGCCCTAAATTATTACTGTTCTCCTGTAAGGGTTATTTTGGACTGTGTTATACTTAGACCCCTTAAAAACAAAACCAAAAACCCCAGCATGATGGCAAAGATCACCAGTTTTCATCTGTAGATGGCAAGAAGAATTATTTTCTTTCTCTTAGCCTAGTACCATTCTTTGTAACGAGATGTGCCGCAGCAGGAGCAAGTTGAATTCTTCAGTTAGCAGCAATTAGCAGTAAAACTTTAGTGAGAACCGGTTGAAATCAAGGGGCATGACCTAAGTGGGAAAAATTTTAGTGGTTGATCTAAAGTTTGTCAAACTTGAGATACTTTAACTAAAAAGCATTCCACTACCAAACTATCTGAAGACCTTGGCAAAAAAAAAAAAATAGCAACTTAAAAATCATACGTGATAAGGTTATAAAACACAAGGCATCAGAATCACTTTCTTGGATCAGACTGAAGTTCCATTGAATAATCTGGTGTCTAATTAATGCTGCCAGCACACAGCAAATGTGTAAGGAGAGACCTTTGTAAGATCTTTGTGAGTTGGCAGTGATGTTTCCCTGCAATACCCTCTACCTTCTGGTGTGAAACTGCTTTCCAGGTACCATCATGTCCTAGAATAGTCTCAGGGTAACGTCCACCAGTAGGCAGTGAAAAATAATGAAAAAATAATGAAAAAAATAATGAAAATAATGAAAAAACCATGAATGCTGTGCTTTACAGCTCATCTCTCTTCAGTTCATGATTTGTTCATGGCGAGAGGTGCATTTTCCCTATTAGGATGCTAAAAGGGATGTTGAGGGCATTATGTTTTAATATTTCTATAGCACATTGTACAAGCACATTAAAACTAAGATATATTATAGCAAGGTCCAGTACCCACTTAYTATCAGCATGTTCACAGGATGATTATTACTCTTTATGTGCGTTTGCTAACACATTATTGTTGTTGCAGCCCAGCTGATTATATCTTATGAAAAGGGTGGCTCGCCACAGCCTGGTGCGTGACCTGGGGAAGTGTACATAGCCTTTGTAACTTATCAGAGTGAATCCAAGCCTTTTTTGTTAAATAACTTCATGCCCAAATGAAAAACTGGCATTTATTCTACTATCTCTTAAGATTGCAACCTTCAGTTCCCTCAARTAATCATCGCCCACGGGAGCAGTGATGCTTGAAGTGTTTAACTGTTGACTGCTTTTTCTGTACGCTACTTCTACTCATAATATCTCTTATTTTTGTGGTCAGTAACAGGCTTTTGGGCCTCTTACGGCGGAAGAAAATAGTTAAACATATATTGCTCTAGAGTGTAATATTTGGATAATAATGTGCCACGAGTTAGCGTCATGTGGTGCTTCACATTGAGTGCAGTAGTTGAACTTTGCTATAGATGAGAAACATGTCTCCTTTTTAGAACACATTATATAGCACCTATATAAAGGGAAAGCTGTTTTTTTAGTGTAGTAGTATAAGGTGCTGTGAAATTTTTACTACCACGATTTTGGGATGTTCATGTTACTCATGAGTTTACAAAGCCTGAAGTGAGTTGTATAGCTCTTGGGAAATAAGTGGCAGTAATAAACCTACAACATGGTACGCTGTCGTGTATTTGGTTTATGCTGCTCATTTGGGTTTTTGATCTTTGTTTAGGTCTGTCTATATTCTTTTTTTCATGTGTGTGCTTTACACACACAGTGATGTAACATTACTGTGCAAAATTTAACGTAGGGATAGGAATAAAATTAAAATGGATAAAATATCCATTGAAGTGGATAATTTTTTCTTTTTTTTTTTTTTTTTTTTTTTGCCACCTTCATATAGAAGCAGGTTTCAAACTGTGACAAAATTAATTTTTCCTTTAAAAATCAGAAATTTTATATTGTATTTTTACATAGTATGTAATGCTAGTTAATATACCCAAGTAGTCCTGCAACAGCAATGTTGCAAACCACTGGCATCAGCCACTTCTATGAGAAATGTCAGCCAAAACATCAACTGAAGTTCCCAAAGACTAGATCTACCTTATCATGAGCTCTAGCTAGATCTGAAGAGAGCAGCCTAAACCTCCATAGTGCCAAAAAGCCCCCCAAAAGTCCTAATACTAAGAAATGGCACCACCTGGTGTTGTTTTGCCGTGGTGATCTTTGACTTTTCTGCTCATAAACAGCTGAGCGAGTGGAATCTTGCCAGTCTTCATTAAATAATTTTTTGGGTGGAGTAATGAGACAGAGCTCAAGTGATGCCACATGCAAACTCTAAAAATAATTTGTGATCTGAATTTACATTATGAGGCTTGAAATGCAAGCATTGATGTGCTGATCACGTATGCATGAAAGTGGGTGTTTTTGCTCAATTCAGACCAAGCAGATTTGACTCTTGTGGTGGGATTAGTTTGCTTTTTGTTCTGCCAAGTGGTTGGACAGACTTATGTATATCTGAGATGATTGTTCTTTGTCTCTTAACTTGCCAAACTTAGGAACTGGTTTTGATAAGTGCAAGACCAAGAAGTTCTTTCTACGTATATATACAGCATATAGGTACATTACATGGGTATAATATATTCCATGTAGATAAAACTGCTCCTTCCAGAGTTTCTTCTGATTAAAGACTGTAGTTACTATGCTATCTTTTCTACACTGTAAAGGCATGCATGCCCCTGTTAGAAGTCTAAAATTTGTATCATTAGCATCTATGTGATTGTTTATTTTAGTATCCTGGTATTCAATAAAAACTGTTCCTTAAGCTAAAAAAAAATGTGCATCCTAAATTTGGGTAATTCCAACATGTGGTTCCCTTTGCAGCTGCAAGGACCAGCTGTGTGTAAGGTACATTTGTATAATAATATGTTGGTGTACTTTGTATTTTAAGCGTTTTTATGTTCTTTTTTTCAGGGAGGGGAATTTTATGAACGAATAGTGGTTTGGGAAAATAAAAGTCAATTAATATCAATTTAAATACAAGTATTCAATCTAATTTTGTCTGTTGGGGTCGATGGGAGTCTTGTATTCATTTGATGACTTATTTGGAGTATAAGTAGTCACAGCAGGTCAGATCAGAGGTCCTCCTAGCTTGTTGGGCAATGGCTAGGAGTGGGTATTTAGGGAACTCTGTAAAAATAAGGGAAGCATGCAGCGATACCATTTTACCTTCAAACAAGTAGTGGAGTGGGTTTTTCCTGAGCCAAACATTGTATTTTTGCCTATAATCTCCTGATGGACTTCTCTTATGTTACTGTATAATCATCTTTTGAACCCAAATGTGCTTATGATAACCCCAGTATCCTCTAGCAGTGAGCACCAGCTTTTCATTATGTGTTGTTTGGAAAAGACTTGAATTATTTTTTCATTGTAAATCTACTGCTAGAAAATCTCAGTGGCTGCCTCTCTTCCATATGCCATTGATGATTTCACAGATCCATCTCATGTTCACTTGCAATTGTCTTTGTCGAGGCTGAAGAGATCTAGTCCTAACGTAATGTCCTAAGAGTCTGAAGACTTACCTTGGCAACTAGTTCATCAGTCTAATTAGGATTCACAACCAGGAAATCTTTTCTGATCCTCATCCTAATGTCTTCCTGTTGTTAGACCCAGCCCAAGAAGGGGCTTAAGAATATGCATAACTTTGCACATGCAAATGTGGAATTACTCACTTCTTGAAGTTCTGCTCGTATTTATGTACTTTGCCAGATTTGAGATCGTAAATTTTCTCTGTTAATCTTAGAGATGCTCTTTCCTCCCTGTATGCAATAAATAAGTTGTTGCAATACAAGGAATGGTTTCCACTTTGCTTATGCTAAAAGCTGAACCAATATCCTACCAACATACCAGGAGTTTTACCAGGTGGAAAACGTTCACTAGGTTAAAAAAAAAAAAAGTATCTAAAAAGGTCAATAGTACTATCTGCCAGTCTTCGTTGTTAAACCAGGTTTTTGTCAACATATTGAACTTGACTTAGTACTCTCTAGACATAATTAAATGTCTGTCTTCAAGCAGTGTGTGTGTGTGAATATGCTGGAATGTGTCTTTCCTCCTCTTCTCATCTCCGTCCCTAAATTTCAAAGGTCAGAATGTTTGAAATAGATTTTTATTTGCTTTTAAGAAGGCTGGGTGAGAGATGAAATAAATGAGAGGATGACAAACATTTGCCTGTGGTTTTATCAGTGCCCAGATTTTAGGCGAAAGAGTCWAAAAATTGCACAGGCAATATTAGCACTAGAGCTGATCACTGGTGGCACAAAAGATACATATATCAGCAGGCAAGTAAGTTGTATTCCGACTTCTGCATAAGTCATTTATTTAGTATGACTATACACATTTAGCATTCTCAATTGTAGAGCAGAAACGACTGTGGTTCTCTTCCACCATTTCATCATAGATTTGTTAGGCAAATTCTTTCTTTTACACCTTTTGGAAAAGTCACACTATGTAGTCAAGTGTAAATAAAAGCAAGAATCAACTCTACAGTACTTGATCTTTTGCTGGCAGCACTTCCCACATGGTAATTTTGAGGGCTCTGTGTGGGCACAGTTTGATTATGGACTGCTTCATAACATCAGTTGTAGATATTCAGAAATCAGATCTGTGGTATTACTTCCAAATGATTTTTAGAAGAACATAACCATTTGGTTTGTGCTTTACATGTTTCATAATGCACTTTCAAGTCATCACCTACTTAATGTGCGAAGACAATTTTAAAAAATAATTTAATATAAAGAGTAAATTAACTTAAAAACTAAAAATAATGGTGCAGCAGTAAGGACCTTCATTACCATATGCCCTTTTGTCTTTTTTCTCCTGTTATCTGTTTTGCAACTATTTTCTATACTATAAACAGGTCCTGCAAATTCACTCAGCAGAGATGCTGTTGGAAGTGGCTCTTTTTGGATGAGGTGATCTTAAAAAAAAAAAAAAAAAAACACAACCCCCTCACCACCACCTTTTTGTGTCATGATGGAAAATACCACTGTCTTGCTGCTGTTTCAGACTTGTCGCTTACACTTTATCTTTGAGCCGACCTTCTCTCTAGGTCTTCTCAGCTAGGCTTACATTTCGCTCTTGCTGACTCTTTATGCAAAATATCTCAAACATGGCCTTTCTTGTCCATCTGCTCAGCTAAATCCATCACAACTCAGGCTACCAGTTGCTGCAACATTTTTTTTTTATTATTATTATTTTTTRTTTGCCCCCTGGCCATGAGAAGCGAAATCTTGTCCTGATGATGTCTGTGGAAAGCAGTGCTGCAGATAATCTCCTACCCCGTATTCACATCATCTCCTTTCATCCTGCCACTGGCTTCCCCATCAGTGTTACCCCATGCAAGTCACACGTCTTCGCTTTTGAAGCCCTGCATGTCCCATTTCTGCTTCCCTGCTGTTTCCAATTCCCTATTTACTTTCTCTCTGAACCACTCGCGACACCACCTTCCATCCCTCACTCACCCACTTTTCAAACAAGCACCAAGTTTCGCTGTTTCTCAGAAGGAATTTCTGCTAGATGTAGACAACGTTGATGGATTGACTTCCCACAAATTCCTCTAAAAATCCTCTCGGTTGCTCACAAAGCACTTGAAAACAATTAGGCTGTTGCTATACTTAGGGGGCTGCCTATCGCGAGAGTACAGATTGCCTCAGTTTCCTTGTTCCACTATCAATTTGTTGTTTCTTATCTTTCTGTGTGTTATCAACACGTCGAGAAAAGAAACATCCTCCTCCTTTTTTTTTCCTTTGCATGCTACCTAGCGCGATTGGGATCTGGTCACAGCGTGGCTCCTCTCCTACATCAGTAGGAGTAAATAAAACAGGTCAGGACATCGTCTCCAGCGCTCTCCGGTGTTGGTGCATTGGGTCTAATTGGTAGCACATTCGTTTATAGGGTTTTGTTTTGGAGCTAACGCTTCCTTGGACAACACCAGGCATGACCGGGGGAACAGCACGTGCTGGGGACTTCCCCAGTTTGCGGTTTGGATGTGGATGTGCTGAGCTGCTTGTTTGGCAGGGAAGGCAAGATTTTACACTTAAGAGATGCAGGTTGTGCTGTATCATGCTGCTTGGCCTTGGACCCAGAGGATCATCTCTGGTCTGTTTTAGTTAGTAGTACAGAGGTAGCCTTAGATGCCAAGGGTTTCACAAATAAAACCAGATGCTTTTGATAGGTGTCAGCATTTTAATGAGGAATAAAATTAAGCCCTGGATACTTCTGGCCATCTAATGCACTATTTTTTGTATCGCATGCTGGTTTTTTGTTGCTATTTTTCTTCCCCATATTTTATGACAATTGCCTGAAGTCCTGATCTGGTGGGATTATGCCAGATACCTGCACAGTTGGAAACTCATCAGCGATTCAGATTCCTTTACTCAGAATGTCAGTTTTATGACAAAACTTCTAAAGCTTACCGTGGTGATTTCAAATTTCCTCTTTAGTAGACATTTTGTTTGAATGCCATGAAGGGGCTCCTTTCTCGGTGCCCCCGTGAGTATAATAAGCTATGCTCTTTGAGAGAGGCTAGATGAGTACAAAGTTACCTTCATTAAATTTTCTCTTCATGCTTTAGCATAGAATATTTCTTTTTAAAACTCTCATTTTCTTTTGTGTCTTCATCCTATTACCTTTATGAGATTGCGGTGCATCAGCTTGATGGAAAAGGTGGGTGCACGGCTCCCTCGGAGGTTTATTCCAGCACACAGAAGTATTCTGCTAGTATGTGAGGTGCTTGAGGAGCAGCTGGAAAAGCGAAAGCAGATCAAGTAATTGTAAACTTAATAAAAACACGTCGTTACTAGCGTGCCATGTGGTGCATGCTGCAGATCAGACTGCTGTTCATATTGACTTTTGCTAAGAAAGGCATTTTAGATTTCATGTGTGTTGATTCTGTAGTTATTGAGTTGCACTGAATGGAGATGGAGATCTGTCAGGGTTTCCTGGCAGTCCTGGTTCACTACTATGTTGTGTATTTTTCCTTCAGTTTAGCTGTGAAATTCCCAAGTGATTAGAAAAAAAAAAAATAATGGCGATACTTTCCCTGCCACATGTTTCAAAATACAGGTGTCTCTCTCAGGACACGGGATAGTTCAGGGAAGGGACCTCCTGCTCGAAGCAGCGTCAGCTCCAGGACCAGACCAGGTTGCTTTATCCATTCAGGTATTTAAAACCTCCATGTTTTTACTACAGATTCCACATAATTACTGATTTTGCCCTATCTACCTTTTCTTACAAGCTTTTTCTTCAGTCAAGCCCCACAGACCCTTAAATGCTTCTGTAAAATTACCCTTATTTATAAGAATATTAGAGAAGTTCTGTTTTAGGGAGGTATTTCATTTCGCTTTTGAGGAGTTTCCTTGCTGTTGGCTGTTTCTGACCATCCGAGAGTCCTGTCATCCATCACCAAACAGAAATCAATYGCAAACCCTTCGGTGGGGTTACCATAATGGACATTGAAACCTTCTTTCCTGAATGGGAGATCCTGCAGCACGTGGTTTATGGCCATCTAATGTTAGACAGTAATCTCATTTAGCGTTTTCCCAAAAGTGCAAATAGTGCATTAGGGTAGCATAACAAGCACAGCAGATCAATACAGAGACGGTGCTCTCCTTCAACAGATTAATCCAAGAAAATGGACTTTGTTGACTTGAAGGAAGTGGCCCTGTTTGCATTGACCTGCATGAGGTCTGCAGTGCCTAGAAGGACAGGCAATGGGCTGAGACCCCGTTTTGAAAAATCACCAGTGAAAAGTCATAGTATGAAAACAAGTAACTGCGGGACAGGAGATGACGTGTCTTACAAGGCTCCGATATGGTTGGCAACGTAAAGAGTCCATTGAAGCATTCAAATGAGGAATAATACATGGACTTCGAACGGTCACTAATAGCATGGCTCAGGGAAAAAAGCAATCAAAAAAGCTCCTTAATGTAGGTTAGAGTACCCCCGTTGAAATGGCTTTAAATACATTTACAGAATTTATGTAGCAAGTGTACAGCAGCCCATTTCCTTCACTCTTCACCTTTACATAAGAAGCCACTGTAAAATCACTTGTGAATAAAGGCACAGCTAGGTTTACTGTATGTATTTTTTGTTAACTCATTGTCTATTGTATTGGTTTATCAATCCAGACCAGGGTTTCAGGCATTTAAAACGAGCTCTGGTTTAGTTGGACCTAAATCATCACCGCTGTGAGTCTTACGTCTACAAAGAGCGTACGTGGTGCTTCCTCTCGTACTCCATCCTGATACAGACCTTGCCATAATCAGTCGGTGTGCAGCAGTTTATGGTCATACATTTTGATGCCTAACACGCTTTTGAAGTGCTTGCTGATATCAGCAGAGGGGGGATTAAGGGAAAATCCTCATCCGTAAGAGTCTACAGAAGCTTGAACTTTCAGATCATAAAGTGTGTAAGCACCTGGGACTGCATTTAAATTCTGTTTTAGGCATTTCACAGTTGTGCGGTAATGAATGAAAAGAGTAAAAGGGATGTTTTATATAGGTATATACTGTAAAATCAAGGTGACTTAACATTCCTTTTTTTTTGGTACTACATCTTGAGTGATTGCCAAGAAGTCAATTCCCCTAAGGAACAGCATTGTGCTTCACGTTTCACTTTCTTACCGTAGTAAAATAGAGAGATCTGCCTTGGCCAATCAGCAAAATAAGAAGGAACAGAATATTCATCTGAGGATACTGTGGCTGATGAGTCTCATTTTTTTAGCGACCTTACTGAACTAAAAATAATGTGGGCTGGAATGGATGTTAGAGCAGCCACTGTCAGGCTTTCCTGGTACAGTAATTGGGAAGATGTGTTAAGTATACAGTTCACACACGTAAAGCAAATGGTTGTTTTCAAGGCATATGAACTGTAAATGGTTTTCTAAATTTTCATGGTTTTTTTTCTACCATTGAAATATTTTATCTTTGGTGTGAAAGGGGTTTAACTGTCATTTGTTTGTCTCTTATAGAAATGAGTACCTTAAAAAGTGTTTATGAAGTAAATGTCCAGTTAGCTTAAAATTTCAATGGACATTTCGTCTCTGAAACACTTCGCCAACCCCTTTGCTTTTGAAATAGGAAAGTGCTGTATTCCCATTTTAATTTTGTGGCACTATCAGTGTGAATAACGTTTTATAGATTAATGTTAATGACAAGATTTTTGTCCGAAAGAGGTTGGATTTTACAGGACAGACTAAAGAAGCTTCCATTCCTTTGGCTTCCATTGAAGGCAAAAAGTGTATTGCATCAGCCAAAAAGATGGCGAGAGGAATGAATCCATACATTACAGAAAATAGACAAAATTCCTAAATAACTTGCACATCTGGCGTCAGGATTAGAATTGAGGTGATGGGAAGGAGGATGTGCCAAAAATAGAGGCTATCATCAGATCAGCAGAAGTAGGTTGTGTAATTTGCTGATGGTAGCAGGGTTTTTATATTCTGGAGGTCAGCCCAATGGGTGATTTCACTTTTATGGAGGAGCAATATTTAATAAGTAGCAAGATGATATGGTCATAGGGCTATACAGCGATGAAGCTTTCCTGTGGTTCTGTGACTGTTTTTCTAACATAGCTGACATCAGATGTGCTTCATCATTGCTGGGATCTTCAGTTAAAGATGTRTGCTCATATGAAGTTGGATGTTAATTTTTGCTGCCAGCTGGAACCCGAGTACTGGATCAGAAGGACACTTCTGGTCCTGATACCCAAACTTCTGCAGCTCACCTTGATGTTTGTGTCTGATGTTACTCACTTTATAGCCCAAATAGCTCTAGAAAGAGCCTCTGTTTATAAATTTAAAGTGTTTTCCTTCACTTCTATTATTTAGTTCACTTCTTAAAAAAAAAAAAAAAGAAAGAGTTGCATCTTTCCTGAAATCCTTTTGAGAAGGAAACCGAAGTGTTCTTTTCTCTTTCCCCAGGCGATATGAGTCTCATCCAATCTGCGCTGATCTGCAGGATAAAATTCTGCAATGTTATCGGCAACACGCTCAGGAGACCCTCAGCTGCTCTGCCCTGGCTAGCCAGTACCTGCATTGTGTCAATCATGCCAAACAGGTGGGTATAGAAATATTGCCACTGAATTAATGATGGAACGAAGAAGAGAGGAAGACTATTGGATTACCCAATTGGTCCTTCTTAAATGCTAAAGCAGTACTGTTCCCAGTATGTATGTTCTCACAAGCTCTGTGGAGTCCACTTTCAATTTATTTAAATGCTAGGGTTTCCATCTCTTCCCTTGGGAAGCTCTTGTTTAGTGTCGTAGCTATCGCTGTTGGCAGGTGCTCCCTGATATCTTCAGTTCTAGCAGTAAAACAAGGGGATTAAACTACATGGTACTATTTGTTGTAAATATGACCACTTTCAGTAAGAAATGAATGGATGTCTCAAACTAGATTGCTCACCAGTTGGAAGTCTTGATTTCTTTTATGTTATGTACTCTGAGAGTCTAATACTACCGTTTACCTGGTCTTGCCCTCCTCTCATTCAATTTGCTAGGGTATGGGTCGTTGCTGTAGATTATAAACTTTAATGCTTTATTAGTGCAGCATAAGGGAAAATGATAGTAATATATACATCTTTCAGTTAAAAGAAGCTAAATTTTCTAAACATGATTCTTTTTCAACAGCTTACATCTTTCAAATATAGAGATGCATATGTTGACCTTGATTGTGTTCTTAAAGAAGCCAGTTGCAATGTGCTTATAGGCCACATATGTAGTTTATGTTAGAAGTGCTTAAATAAGTCTGTTGATCTTTATTTCTGCTAAAATCTATGAGTTAATATTTGAACATGTGAAAACATGTGCTYTAATGTGTTAGCAGAGATCCAGCAAGCACGTCTAGTATTTGATAATGATAATAATTTTCACTCAAGTTAATTCTGCCTGTACGGAAAAGTAGTAAGACTTTGACTATAATCACTCACCATGACCTTTTTGCTGTTGCACTGGTGTAGTCTTGCTCTGGTATTACCGAAGATCTTGCTGGAGTTAACACTGCGCGTGGTCTAGTGCTATGTAAAACATGGTAGGAGCCAACAGTTGCTTTTCAAAATCACCTCCTTCAGTATATCCTTTGGTGTTTCTCCTGCCCACTTGTTAATGCACCAAGCTCCTGAGCTCCTTCATTTCCTTAAAAACTCTTCAGCCTGCCAGATCTCCCTGCTTATGAAAAATTTTCCTGATTTCCTAGCCTGAGGCTTTCTTTTATAAAGCTACTGACACTTTATTCATTTTGGAAGGATGGTTGAGCCATGCTCAGACACCCAAGCGTGAGCAGTGCAACCAGCTTTGTCCAGGTGCTATGGCTCCAGCCAGCAAATTTTGCTCATCCCCTTCTTCCCTAAGCTGTGCAGTTCTCCGTGACCTTTTGAACTGGATTTTTTTTTTCTTTAAATTGAATGGTGATTTTTTTTTAACTCATTCCTACTATGACAAACAATAATTGGTGTGTATATTTATTTTTTCTAAGTTTTCTCTTAGTGTGATTTTTGTATTCCAAAATCCACTCTGAAGTTACTGGACCATGGGTGTTTCTGAGACATTTTAGAAAAAAGGCCAGTGAATAATATTAGGTTGTTATGTAGTGGACTAGATTTTTGCCATGGCTTGCATCATCTGGAACACTAATTTACTGTATGTGTAATTCTATATTATTTTTTAAAGTAACTAGAAGATTTAGAGTAGTTATACATGTTTAAGCTATAACTAAAGTTTGTATCTGATAGGAATTTCTTCAGAAGACTATGATGAGGATGAATTAATTCATGTTCAGAAGGTGCAGGAAAAGGAAATTGCATAAATATGAGCATTAGGTTTTTGAACCCTTTTAAACACCTTTTTTGTTGAAGATCTTCAACCAAGCCTGTCAAGTAGTTAAAAGTGTTTCCTAAATGCTTCTTATTCTCTTTCACACATGCTTCAAGATGAGAATTCAGAGAAGTTTCTCTCTTATGATAACAGAGAAAGAGAAGCCTTTTATGATGGAAATATTTGCAAGCAGGAACAATTGTTTTTCATAATGAACATCAGTTCTCTATAGCTCATCCTCCATGTATTGCAGCTGTAATTGTAATTATTTTTACTCGCTGATTGCCCAGAGGTCCAGACAAACAGTTACTTTGAAATAATTGCTAAACGCTGTTATAAAATACTGCAAAATTACCTACTGCGTGAGCTTGGTTGGAAGACAGAGGAGTGGGATAAATAACAGATTCAGAAATGAAAAAGTTAACTGACACTGGCTACAAGAAACAAACAAAGAAGAAAATTTGCTAGAGGGAATAGACCAASATATTGAAAACCAAATAAGTTAACTAATCCGATTTCCTGGCGGTGAGTCTGGGCACTTGTGCTCAGGCTGAGCACACTCTGTGCTTTTCATAAATTGAATTTATTGACTCCTCTTTCTTTCCTATCTTGCTTATAATTATCTCACCCTCTCTTCTGTATGCTCCTTATTTCTCATCCTGTCTGTAATCTCATGTCTCTATCTGTCCTTTTCTCCCCTTGTTAGAAAGGCCCAGAGAGCTGTTAATTCAGGGGAGTTTGACACATTGTTGTATCTTCACTTTAAATCTTTTCCCAAAGTCATGAGAAGCTACTGAGATAAATTAAACTCTATTATTAATGTTTGCATTTTATTATAATAGTAACGGAGAGAAAACCTCCTTAATGGAGCCATTAAGGGGAAGATATTAGGATTGTCTATGGCATGTATTTGTACTCCCACTGCTGAAATAACTCCAGCCAGACCAGTCACTGCACTAATACGGACCATCCAGTGGCATTTTTGTCACTTATCCTAGTCTGCCGTCCACCGATATGGACAAGGTGGCTGTTAAAACACCCTTTTTTTTTTTTTCCCCCATTTCATTTTTCCTTTTTTTTCTCTCTCCCCCCACCCCCCCCCACCCCGGGCTACAGGGAGTCCTAATTCCTATATGGAAACACAACTAGACTATAGCTTAATGAAGTCTGTGCAATAGTTTCCTATTAGACCATTGAATTTCACAGGGATGCAAGTCTCTGCAGGCAGGTTAGATTTGAAAGTACTTCAAAGAATGATACCAACAGCTGCTGGTGTCTGCCAGCCTGGCTACGAAATGTTATCCTTCAGCCTCTTCAGCCTTGTTGTGACTGTTATTTTAATTTGTAGGATGGAGTGGTCCTTAATCATGTGTCCTAGTAAGAATAAAACCATTTTTTTAGCCTCATCCTCCAGTATTTTTACTAGATACCATCTTCCAATCTAATAGAAAAATATGTAAAATTAACRTAGCTGGAAATACTGTGAACTGAAACGCAATAAAAAGTCATTGTCTTTTATGGCCACCATTTAACACTACCTTGATTGAAGGAAGTTTATTATGGAAGACTCAGACCAGGTTCCCTTCACACCTACATTGGTGAAATGAAAAAAACACAAGAAAAAAATTTTAAATACATTAAGTAGGTTTGTAGGTGATGTTAAATGGCAAGAGTCAGTAAAGAACATTAAAAAACCCCCAAAATGTAGACAAAGCAAGCCCTGGGATACTCCCAATTGTCTAAAGATGAAATTTTGTGGGCAGAAATATGCATGTGATGAACAAATACCTGCAACTTCTTTCCTTAGGACACTAAATAAAAGAAAAGTACACCATTTTTCTCAGATCTTTTGGGAATTTCCTACGTTAACTTATGCAGTGTTAAATTTAYGTAAAGTTAATATTCAGCCCAGTGATCGCTTTGAGCAAGTTTCTGTAATACCACTGCAAAAAGAGTCTTCCAGGTAAAGTAGCCTTCATCAGTTTTACAGAAATCTCCGTGGGGATGCTGTCAAACTGAGATTGGAGGTTTTGTGGACTAATAAAAGTTTCCCTTATTTTTGTTTGTAATAGCACCTAGGGAGCATAAAACCAACTCCTTTTATTTTGTCAGCATGTACTTTTCTACCATGGATCCTGGAGAACATTTGTGATCACAAGGACTTTTACCATCTTTTCATGTGCACACTGTCCTGCTCCTTGGTATACCTCTTAATCCTTGCAGAAAAACTGCTTGATCTAGTTGAATGGTTCACTGGGTTATTTTTAGAAATACCATGAGAATTTGCTTAAAGACGTACATGATGACAGGTTTTTCATTCCCTTTATTTTTAATTTTCCTGAGCCCTAACTTCTGTGACTCTGACAATGCAGTCCAGAGTCACAAGACAATGTGCCCTGTCTGGCCAGATGGTGCTGCTCAAATACTTGAATCGGCTGTTTGTAGGTCTCCTGTAAGATTTCAAGGTTTACATTTGGGCTTGCTCCTGACATAAGCCCTAAAAATTGTCAAATTCCTTCCTACCATTTCTTACAAGGAGACTCATAATTACTGCCTTCCCTGTTTTATGGATTTTGTAGGCAAGAACAATAGATTGCCTTGGTCAACGTCATAGTCCTCCAGTGAACATAGGTGGCTTCCAGCATGCTTTTACTGCCTAGCCTGTCAGTGTCCTATTAGATCCCACTTTCTGTTCTCCTTACTGATCTAGACAAGTAGTATCCATACATGTGCTCATTTCTGCAGACCCTTTATTTCTAGATCACGGCAGTAGGAAGTTCTTAGTAGAGCCCTACATACTGTCCTTTCAAGTCTGCATTTTCATGGTAGAGGCCAGGATCTCTCTGAAGAGTCAAGAACTTGATGGCAGAGCTCTCTGGTGTGGCGGGAGGAATAACTCTTGGACTACTTGACAGATCTATACTTTTAGCTCTTGGTGGCCTGTGCACAGGAGGTGATTAATGAAGTGCAAGGTCAGTGCAACATGTTTAGACTATCGAGATTTTGATTATGACTCAGAACACAGGAAGGAGGTAGGTAGGGGAGATACTTAGTGTTGTATGACTTCAGGATATGTTTCGAGTATGTAGTTGCTGGGAACAGGATTTATCTTATTGTAAGGTCAGACATTTTAATTTCCTTAATAGCCATAGCACTARAGCCATGATAACATTAGGATGGATGAAAAGGAATCATTACTGCAACTCTTCAGGCCTCCAAATGGCTGGCTTGTTGAGTCCTCAGGTAGCTTCATTCTGCTTCTGTGACTTGTCTCTGTGATGATGTGTATGTTGACAATATTTCTTTTTCTATATTTTTATTTTTAAAACTGCAAATCCTAGGAAGGAATTGTAGCCAAACTTCAGGGAGTCTCTGGAATAACTTTGAGTTACTGAAATATGCGTTTCTCCCTCTCTCTTCCCCTCCCCCCTGACCGTTTTCTTAGCAGAGCGTGCTTGGGAGAGGAGGATAAAGGCATTGTCCAAATCAAGCACAAGACCATCAACTCTAATTTCAGCAGAAGAGCATTTTTTCCCAAGAATGATATGACAGCCCATTTACAGGGCAGACCAATAAAGAGAAGAACTGGAAGAGCCATTTCAAGAGCAGCAGCCATCACGGCTCAATCAGTGTGACCATTTGAAAAGCCAAGACCTGTATCTTATTACATCAGAAATCATACATCCGAAGATACTGTTCAGTCTTAGTAAAATCCACTTATTGGTGATTGAAAGAAGGAAAAGAAAAGAACCTTTCACTGACCTTAGAAAGGGGAAATAACCTTCAAATGCTGCTATTTCATTGTAGAATCTCCTCAAAAACTTCTCGCTGTCAAAGGCATGGGTATGTAACACTTGGTGTGCCGAGACGTGGCGGTACTTTGTGAGCCAGTCAGCTGCTGCTCCTCAATGTACAGCCTGTATTCGTTGCTCATATTAAAGTTTTCCTTACAATGTATAATGACATAAATTGTGCTTTAACTTATTTCACAAATTATGTAACTTAGTGAAGTCTCTCTCCAGGCCTTCTGCTGGAATGATCCAACACTTAAGACATAACATGGCCTTTATTTACGTGAAATGATTCTGTTGTGCTCCTCACTCCTATCAAGTACTGACGAATATGCCTCGCTCTGTACCAACAATAAATATATTTTATGCACAAGATTAATGTTTCAGTCTGTCTCTCTTTCCACTTCTCAGAGGCGGATGGTGTTCCCTCTGCCATGTCAATCATGTTTTTCCAGCAGATGTTATTGCTGAAGCTTTAAAGCATAGACTTCTATGCATAACCAACCTTGATTTCAGGAACAGTACTTACATATAACTGTTTTCCATCACAGCCACCTAAAAGGTTCCCACGTGATAGTGTGCTGTGATTCATGCACCACCAGTTTCCTTTCTTGGAAAGTACTTGTGAATGAAAGGGCATACAGTGCCCAAAACTGCAAAGCATCCTTATGCAAGTACCCACTTTCATTTAATTGTTTTTGTTCAGATAACGACTGCTGCATTCGTCTTATCAAGCGATCTTAGAAAAGGTTTTTACACAATAGTAATAGTAACAGTGTCAAATGAGCAGTGTGTCTAGAGCCTTCTGCTATTTATTTACCTGTTCTGTTTCTCTAATTGGCTACATTTGAACTGCATTCTACTGTACAACTGTGAGTGCACCTGCGGATCTCATTTATATTCAAAATATTGCCAGTGATTCTCCTATGCTAATTATCAAGATGCTTTGTGAGTACTGTTTAATTAAGGACTTTTTTTTTAATGCTACAAAAAGAACCTGGGCTTTTTCACATGTGAAGCAACTGTAATATCAGTAGGAGAGGAAGATCCTGGAGTTCAACGTCAGGTGCCAGGTAAACTGCTTGAGAGAAATAATAGGGACATAAGCGACATGTTTACATGGTGACTTGCTGTAGTGTTTAYAAATCAGCTAACTCACAAATTCTACTTTATAATGTTCTCTTTTGTAACAGAGAGCCAAGAAGTTGGCAGATCCATCCTTGCCAGACTTGGAATTGGCAGCAAAATGCAGCATAGAGGAAAAGCAGACGTTTTTAAGGCCAGATGATTCTGTAAAATCAGGAGAAGAGCTATGTCGGGAAGGAAGGTCTTTGTTATTGCCAAATGTTTATTGGTTTCCCATCCTGACAGCCTTGAGCAATGGGAGTCAGTCTTGCGTGCTTTGTTCCAACTGTGTTTCAGGCTTCATTTGAGATGTTGTGTTCTTTAAACATCTTCTGTATCATCAGTAGCGGCATCTCTAGCATGTGTTGCTTGAGCTTGGGGGATGCTGATTGCAGCAAACAGGGAGACTTTAAATTGTCCGCATTGTGGGCAACTTTTGCCTTTGAAGTAGAGCAGCAGTTCTGAATGTTTCTAGAGTGAGCTTCAGTTTGCCACCTCTTCTGCCTTTACCACCCCTCCTGCTGCATACCTGCATCCTAGTCCTTTCATCAGTCTTTGACTTTCTCCCCACTTGCTGGTATGGACGTCAAGCAGGACACTATTCTTTTGAAAACAGAGTTGAGAGGTGATGTTGGCCATTTCTGCTCAAGGAGGCAGTAGGTCTGCCTAAAACAGAGACATTTGCCATCTTTTGTTTTGAAACTGGACTAATGATGTTTAAAAAAAAATAATTAAAAAAGCAAGGTTCATAGGATCTGAAGAAGCACAAGCAAGAGGAATGTGTGTCTGCAGCTCACTGTTTATGGTACTGGGGGGAAGGAGGAAAAGTGCTGGGTCTAGCCTGTTCTGGACAATGTTCTTCCAGCCAAGACTTACCTTGTAGCTGCATTTCAAGATTGAATATCTTTGAAGTTTCCCATTTTTCTCTTTTTTTTTTAGAATGGAAAACCTGTGGGGAGGTCTCCCTCCTTCTCAGAAAGAACCAGATCTCTCTAAGATTGCTCACTGCCAAACTGAGAGTTTGAACTCGGCTTAATGGATCCTGATCTCAGAAGGGATGACAGGGATGATATTCTCTAGGGATGATAGATGAAGGCATGACACTCTCTGCCCATGGTAGAGAATCATTTCAGATGTTCTTGTTGGTCATTCACAAGCTCTGATCAGCCGTAACCAAAGGGCAATTTTACCTAGGGTTTTAAATGGAAAAGCAGTATTGTAACAGCTAAATCAAAGCTTTTCATTGTTCTTTGCTCAGTGTCTGTGGAACAAATCACAAGTCTTTCAATGGTGTCAAAATAATCGCTGCTATCCTACTCTCATGTAATTTAGCAGCGTTAGACTCTTTCAAATACTTGACTTCCTTTCCTCAGGAGTCATGTGTGTCTGAGACAGATCACATAACCTTGCAGCGTTGGGGGGGGGGGCAGTTTCACCTGTTAGGATATCCCTGCATTACAGTTTTAAGCAGATATTTGGAATTAGCTTTAATACAGAGATGGCTACGGGCTGGGATAAATTTTACAGCTCAGATGGCCACTGCTTTGTTCTCTTCTAGATCCTGTGCCCTTTTTGAGAGAATTTAAAGAGGGGAGTGGAGTTTCAGGTGGACTCTGTCTGAGTTACATGTCATCTCTCGAGCAGAAGAAGCAATAGGAGGGGGAGCCTTTCCCTTTTCTATCCTGTTTGTTTTCCTTTCCAAAATAACAGAAATTCTAGATAATATTCTTCTCTGCAAACTGTTCCAAGGTCTTCCTCTCAGCTGCGAATGCTGATCAGGTTTGGGCAAGGCAAACCGATTATTTCTAGTGTTTTCTTTATATGCATCTTTCTACTCTATGAGCACCTAGAGATCCCTAACCAAAACCAGCCGTTCATCACAGTAGGTACCACTGGGACAGAGCAAGGCAGCCTTGCTTCCCAAATAGCAGGGACAGAGAAAACTGAAGGGTGCTAAGTCATTTGCGCCGTGTGCCGAATCTCATTTGCAGGACCCAGAAATCATCAGGCGTTTGTCCCGTGCCAGTTGATAACACGTTGCAGCTCACCTGCCCATATAAATCCTATTTGATCGAGAGGTGGTTGTTGCCATTTAAAGTCAGATGAGGATTTAGATTTTGGTGTCTTCTCACCTGCAGGCAAATAGCTGCAGAATTGAATTTTGTAAGCTGGCCAGATCATAATTTGCAAAGGTTTGTGTTGAGCTGACACTACGTTTTGGAAGTTGCCTGAAGACGCAAGAGAGGGGACTATGGAAGAAGAGAGCAACAGAGGGCATGTGCAAGGTGGGCATCCATTCTACAGCCGTGAGGGTCCTTTCTGTGTTCAGGCTCTAACATCTCTTCATACGAAATCATCTGCGGATCATGATCAGCGTCAATGAAACCATTTGTGTTCATGCTTTAAGAACAATGATTCTTCCTTAAAGAGCTGGGGGCTGTTTTCAGCGCTAAGCACCCACTGTCACATTGAAGTTGAGGAGAGCGGCGAGTGACTACCAAACCCTGGCTTTTGAGAGCCCAAGGCAAGATTCTAGTAGAGGTCTGGAAAACAAAGAGGGAGTAAGCTTGGGGAGGGGAGGTAAGTTGACAGTGATGTTCACGTTGGGTTTTGCTGGGTGAACACCCTGCTGTTCTCAACTCTGTGTTGGAGAGGAACGTCTGTCATCTCAAGTCACCTTCCTGTTTGCTCTCAGATGCTGTTCTTCTCGGAGGGAGCAGTATCAAGTAGGGCCTGGAGGCAAGTGCATCTCTAGTTTGATCATGAGTGTGGTGGTGGTCCCACAGCGGTGTGCTAAGGATGTTCCCACCAGAGAGAAACCCATATGCAGCAAAGGTACCGTGCCCTTCCATAGCCTGCCTGGCAGCAAAACGGTCGCTGCAATGCAAACTTGCCTGCACCAGCCAAGGAGCTTGATCAGCGTCTACCCCTCCCTGAGGAAGAGGGAGATATCCTGAATATGGTGTGAAGAGGACCCCGGTCTTCAAGTCATTGTGAAAGAGCCAGGCAGGTTCCCAGAGAGCATGGGGCACTGAGCCAGAGCTCCTCTGCAAGAATGTCAGCTCCATGTGAACAAAGATGCTGGGTAATTAGAGAGGTAATTAGTTTGGTAATTACTAAGGTAATTAGTTTGATTCTCTCTCAAGCCAGTAACTGCTGGGAAGAGAACACTCAGCCATTGTGCTGGAGGGAGTACCTTGAATTGCAGTGCTGCAGCAACACCCCCGCCGGGTTAACCCTTCTCCATCCTGTATGGGAAGTAGCATCTGACGTTGCTGAGAATGGGATGGTTTGGAGGAAAAAATAACCCTAAAACGTCTGCTTGTCAGAGGTCTTGTGCCCAAAAAACTTTTGAGCCACCTTCCGATGACATCCAAAAGTGCTTGTGCCATAGTCAGGAGAGGACCTAAGGCAGCAGATAGCCCAGCGGTGATGTGGTATTTGTTAACAAACATTTTACACTGTAAAGACTGCTGGAGGCACCTTTTGGGTAACCATTTCGAAGTGTCCCCATGGCATTGCTGCTCTTGGGAGATAAGGGTTGTTCCACCGCTCCTTGTATTAAAGCCTCCACATCCCTTCGCCCGTGGGCTGCCTTGCTGGTTTAATGGAGGCATTTTACCAGCTTGGGGTGCCAGTCAGCAAACGGAGGTGAGTATTTTCTGTTCAGCTGTCATATGAAACCTCRGTTATTTTCTGACCACCCTACACAGCCAAACCGTCCCTCCTTCCTTTGCAAGTCCCGCGGGTGGACGGGGGCAGAGCAGCTGTCCCCGTTATCCCAAAGTGAGGGTGATGGCGCAGATCAAACTGCAAGTGCTCATTTGGGAGGTGGCGTTGAACCGTGAGAAGCGGATCAAATTCCCAACTAAACTGCAAGCTAAGCAGGCTCTTCTTCGGGTTCGTCTGTTGCTCATATAGAAATAGCAGGGCTGGAAGGGACTTGGCAAATGTTGGAGTCCGCTTCTCCGCTCTTCCATAAAATCCAATACCAAGAAATTGTTCTCACGTTCCTTAAACCAGGTCATCTTCTCCTTGCAAAGTTGTTCGGAGGTTTGTTTGATTGTGGTATAGGGATTTAGTTCTGCAAAGGGTTTAGTGGGAGAAGTATAGCGGGTGGCAAGGAGATGAGGTACTGAAGACCTGGTAATGGACAGGAACCATTTTTGCTGGACTGCCCATGAGAATTTACTGGCTCTCTCCCCTGTTTCTTATGTCAGATAATGAGGATTTTTTTTTCCCTCCCAGTTTTAATATTATTAACACTTGGGCTGTTTTGGAAAGGTCAAAGTCAGCTCGAATGTCTTCTAATCTGACTCTTCTTAAAAACAAGCAAACAAGAAATCTATATTCCACCGTAGCTGCCTTTAAATAGCAGAGCCTGATGTTTTATAAAGGAGGTATTTGCAGAGGTGAGTGGAGTCTGACTGATAGCAAGCGAGTGAT
The DNA here is from genome assembly GCA_035582835.1 of Phoebastria nigripes. NCBI lineage: Eukaryota > Metazoa > Chordata > Aves > Procellariiformes > Diomedeidae > Phoebastria > Phoebastria nigripes. The sequence continues at coordinate 172,528 of JAYKAV010003254.1, forward strand.
TACAGGTAGGGAAAGGTCTCGTGATCTCTTTCTTTTTGCTTACAGTTCCTGCTCCTGGAATCAGGCAAACAAATGAAAATCTCTGCTTTTGCCTGAAAAAAATTAGCTCTGCAGGGAGAACAGCATCCAAATACAGCTCCAGGAGCACAGAAAAGGCAAAAGGAACGGAGCATGTATGTATTAGTGTTTTTACACTCTAGAAGCTGATCCTGGTGCTGTTATTAGGACTGATGTGAAGTGCTGGAGAAATGCTGAGCGTGGGACATACGAGCTGAGGCCGGAGCAGATAGATGGTAACACGCTGACTTAATAGGTAAAATCCTTCTTTCTTTAGCACCAAATAGGAAGGAAATCTCCCAGCTCCTGTTCTTTGGTCCCAATTTGCCGTCTCGGAGGAGCAGTGAGGGAGTGCCGCAGCAAACGTGTGCCTGTGTTATTTGTTCTTGCAGGTTTGGGGGAAAGCTCCAGAAGAGAAGAGGTGGGGGAGAGGCAGGGTGTCAACAGCAAGAGAATATTAAATAGCCTCCAGTAAAACAAGAGATGGTTGTGAATCCACTTCAAGCTCTCAAGAATGGGTAATGTGCGGCTGCTGCTAATGTTACTGTAAGCGGCGCGCGTTCTGGGATCTGCCTATCGACCCGAGCGCGCTGCCTTTGTGGCACAGAGTCTAGCAAAATCATTCACTCGATGCACCGTGCATTTTCCTTGAATGGAGAGTGCACCCATTAGGGAGCCTGTAAAACAGCGTCATTATGAATCACTATCAAGTCTCGCCTTGTTGGTTTTTTTTTTTTTTTTTCTTTAAATGGAAGCTTTTTAATCTGACGTCGTGGCACTTTTGGGGGTTTAGAACGAAGCTGATTGCTGCCACTGCAGCTTGGTCTGCTGTTACCAAGAAACCAAATAACATCATAAACCTGTGTGTATCAAACCTTGGTGACTCAGGGTTCCCCGGAGAGGCAGAACTTTTTGCTGTATTGCACCTCCTGTTACCTGGGGTCATCCTTTTGGAGCTAGTGGTCTTTCATGTCCTCTTCCTTATGCCGTCCAGCTAGGTTTGAGGTTCCTACAGGTCCGAGGGGACCCCATGCGCAAGCTGAGATGGTGGGTCTCAAGGCAAGGGGTCCAGAAGGTGGTCTCACCCACCTTGCCTCCCCAGGAGGCTGTGAGTTGAACCAACCAGTTGAACCATTTTGGTCCATGCAAAGGATGCCAAGTGCTCCATGGGGGTCACTGAGGCATCAGGGTAGGTGGTTTCTATTTCGAGTATTGCTCGGTGTATCATTCAGCTTTTTAATGCCCCTATTTCCGCAGCCTGGTGGAAATAGCTATGTTAGGCTGGAAAATGCTCTGTAGGCATTGGAGGAGAGGACGTGTGGGCATGCAATTTTTAATCTGTCCACCAAGAATGGGCTCTGTGTGCATGTGTGTCACTCTCCTTTTTTTTAGTTTTGCTTTGGACAAGCTGAACTAAAGAATTGTGTTTGATCTGTCTGGGAGGCACAAGGTGTGTAGTCACTGTCTCCTCCCTGGGACACCCGTGGTTCACTGGAAAGCTGAAGTGGCTCAGCAGCTCTGCTCCTGCGCTCGGCGGGTGTGAAACAGCAGCGCCCGAATAACCACTTTCCCCAGCTTGATTTAAAAATATCAAAATATCTGTTGTCATTGCTGTCCCTGATGCCCTGTGGGACCGTGTGCTACTTGCTTTGTTTCCTTGGGCTTCAGCCTGTAATAATGCAATGCACCTATTCAAGACTACGAGGTGCTGAGGGCAGGCAAGGGGGTCCCCCAAAAGTTGCCTGTGGGAAGTTCATGTCCACCAAGCAGAGCCAACCTTTTATTAAATCTGTGTAATGTAGTTGGGTTGGGGGGGAGGGGGTTGCCTTTTCTTCTTTTTTTTTTTTTTTTTGGAGGGCAATGTACAACATGACAAGCTTTGATGTCCGACAATTTAAAAACAAACAGCAGAAATGCCAAACCGATATTCTGCCCCTCGAGGTATCTTCAGCCCCTCCGTGCTCTTCTGAATTTCACCCCTTGACTCTGCCTCTGGTTCTTAAGTGATCCCTTCCCCCAGACAGAAGTTACTCACCACTTGATTTACAGGATTACAGAGACACTCATTTTGCCGCGGTCCATCTCGGCTGTCTCCGGGGAGGCTCATTTCCTCCCTGCCGCAGGAGAGGAGGGGGAAGGAGAGGGCTCCAAACTCCAAGGCAAGGCTCTAAGTGGGCTCCTTCATTTTAAAATTGGGTTTCTGCTCAGAGGTTAATAATTTCAGCTCTGATCCTCCTTAAAAGTGGTGATTAATCCCCTGCACATATCGTAGGCGCATGTACAAAAAAATACCAGCATGGCACTGGGCATTTCTTCCCCCCGTAATGAGAGCTATTCATAACCCAGCATCCTTTAAAGATTCCAGTTACCGTGCAGATGACAGCATTGTTCATAAAAACAATTCAAAGGTGTTTTGTTCCCCAGTTTGTGGTGAGAAAAAAGTCTTCAGAGAAAAGTAATTGTTGGCTTAAAACTTCAGCTGGCATTCAGCAGCAATCCATCACCTCCATGGGTGTTTTGAAGCTCGGGTTACTCAATATTCAGGCTGGGAATACTCAGTAGGAACGAAGGGACTAGGGGCAGCGTGAAATATTGCCAGCGAAATTCTCTAACCTGCTTTCATTTCATGCCTTTCTCTTGGCTGAGGGACTCAGTGGAGGGAAAAGGAACAAAATCAAAATTCTTTTTTATGTTCCCATCCTAGGAAAAGCATTAGGAATGTGGTGACGTGGGGACCCGCAGTCCAGCTCCCCAGTGCCCTCCTGGCATGCTAAAATGTCCCCCATCCCTGTAGAGTGTTTGTGATTCTGCAACAAGGACCAAAATGGCCCCAATGTTACTGCAGGAAGCATCAGAGGAGCAGTTTTTGAGGGGAAAGAGTTCTTCCTTCCCAACCTTCTGGGAAAATATCATTTTTGTGCTCTGCCTTTGGGACCACTGCTAAGGGACAACTCTGACACATTTGGGAGATCGAGGCTCATTAGCCAAGTATATAATTACAAGCTCTGCTGGTCTCRGCTGCCCTGTCCGAGGGCTCTCCCAGCCCCATGTCCTGGTTGCCCAGGACCCATTAGTTTGTACAAAGGTTTCTGACGCTCCTGAAGGCATTTGCAAAAGCTGGGTTTGCCACTGCAGCGAATGCGCTGCAGAGAACRGTGCCCACATGGGAAGAGGGATGTGGACAGGAGGAGGAGGAGGTCATGTCCTAGAACTGTGTCCCTAAACTTGACTCTTTTTTTTTTTTTTTTTTTTTTTTTGCTATAAACCGTGATGTTTTCCCACCTTGCAACTCGCCACGATTTTGCCATGCAAAAGAATGAGTGTGCAGGACCAGGGACGAGGGCTCTGCAGCACCATGCAAGTAGGAGCTGGCACCGGTGCAGGCAGCCCCTGCGGCACTCCCTTCACTGAGGGGAAGGGGAGATGGTTCTCCCCACAAAACCTCTCCCTTTGTTTCTCCGCTGGTCGGACTGGAGGACACCTCCAATCCTTCTGGTCTGATCCCTTATCTAAGATGGGGGCTTATCTTGGCAATATTGGGTATCTAAGACTCCTGTATCTACAAGCTTCTAGTCCAATGGAGTTTCTCTCTCTCTTTCTCTCTCTCTCTTTCTTGTTGATGAAAGAGGGTGCTTTATTCCAAGGGTGCTTCAGCCCACCTACTGGATTTATATGAACTGCTTCTGAATGTGCTCCCTCTTTCCATTGATCTTGGAGGGACCCTGGACAATCTTCTCTCATGCAGGGAGCTGAGGTTAGGTGAATCCCACCCAATGCAAAAGCTATTCCAGAAGCAGCAGTAACACAATCCTAGGAGGGCCAGAAGGGACCTCAGCAGTCTTCAAAGTAAGTTGTCCTGTGCTGGATCATTCCCAAAAGAATGGGGTCATCATCCTGTTCGCAGATGATGGAGGATGACCAGTAGACCCAATCTCAGTACGTAATTTTTTATCTTTTCATCTTCAAAGGTCTATTAAAACTTGATGCACAGGGATCCCTAGCTCCCCACCTTGGCCTCTGCGGCATGGACTGTGCTAGCGAGAAGGGAACAGGTCAGTGTAGATGACGTTGATGTGTTGAGCACTCAGTTTGCTGCTCCTTCAGGGTTTGCATCTCCTGTTTGCACTGCAATAAAAACAATGGAGGCTGCCTTCATCTTATATTTAGGCAGTGTTTGTCCATGCTGCCCTTCAGCATGGTGTGTTTGTCCCCTCGTTGCTTTGCTGGGTGCCATGCCCTGGGGAGGATGGGAGGCTGAAGGACATGCTTTCTGTGGTAGGAGAGGCTCACTCGCAACTGAAAGCAAGGAGGTGGGTGAGATCCTGTCTCACTCCGGGGTTTTTGCCCCATCCTGGTGTCCTCTGGGAGCAAGGCGGTCAGTGGTCTCCCCCCATCACAGCAACTGGGATATCGTTAGCCCTGGATTTCCCTTATTTTGCATCGAGGAAAATGATCAAGACGCACCAAAAGTCTTTTGGAGATCCTTTCACAAAGCGTTTATACCCGCAGCTTTGATGGCGAAGCAGCCGGGAGGTGGTGGCCATATGCGCCATTCTCGAGTGTCCAAGACTCTGAAATGTCACCGTGAGGTTTTTGATGTTGAAAGCTCCGCTAAGTGCTCCCAGAGCAGGAGGACCAGGAGCCTGGAGGCTGTTATCAGCCCAGGGGAGGCTCTGCTGGTGGAGGTCAGTCTGGTCCTTCAGAGAGATGCTGGCTGCGTTTTGCTCTTCACTCCTTGGGGAACGGGACAGGGCCGGCAGTGTACTAAAGCTCTTCCCCATGGAGACTGCAATCGTTTTCCATTTTCCCCTGAGTATTTTGCAGTCAGAAAAGTCCTGATTCACCCCATGATGAGCAAGGAAAGTTGCAGGATGCTGTCTGGATGCAATTCCTCTGTGTCATCATGCCTCAGACAAATTTTGGACAGATGGTGACCAGAAAGAAGACACCTCCCACCCTCCCCCTTATATTAAGCATCTGCCCATCCTGATTTAAACCATTCTTGATCAACCTCTTTCGTCTTGGCTGCTTCTGCTGCAGGTTATAAAACTCCAGATCTTTTTCCATCCTGGAGTTTTTCCCACCTGCAGCCCAGAAGCCTCCCATACCCTAAAGCCCACGGGTAACGCAGTCATCCTCCTTTTACAGGAACAGAGATCCTGACACAGCCAGGCCCTCAGAAATGCTTTGGGTACCTCTGTGCCACTGAAGTCAATGGGCGATTGACACCTCATTACTTTTGTGGATGGGGATCAGACCAATTCCTGATGCAATTAATGGACATCTTGCTATTTGTGCTTCTGCAGCAGCAGCACGAGAAGCAAGAGCACAACCCAGGCATCCCAGTCCATAGCCCTCTGCGTGGACAGCATGATGTTTTTCCTCCTGGTAATGAAATTAAAACAAATCTCTTTATTGTTCTGACGTAAAGTATTTGGTAATGGGTCTGCAGCTCTTGCATTATTCAGTGGGGCCGGTCTTCACCCTTGTGTACATTTGGGTTTTGCTATAATAGACAGGGCAGAGCCAGGTGGTGGAGGAGAAGAGGTTTGGCAAAGGGCAAAGACCTTGCAGATAGCGTTTTGCTGCTGGAAAACTTCACTGGGTTTTGGTGCATGGCTGGTGGCCATGGGTTGGAAAAGAAAGTGCCTGTGCTCCCCATGCCAAGTCAGGGGTTACCCCTGCGAGCGCTTCTGTGGGCGCCTTGGTCCAGGAGAAATTAAGGTCTGGATGTGATGTCTGGCTAATCCTGTACTGTGTTTAGGCCTTTTTCAAATCTCTCTTTCATCGRTGTGGCTGTATTCAGTGGTTTCCTCCACCTCACCTTTGCAGGGAGCTGCTGGAGGTGTGGGGAAGTGAGGCTCATCACGGGGATTACAGCAGATGGGGATGGAGCAAGGCTGGGAAACTGGGGCTGGAGTCCTTGTGCTTTCTCTGTCCCCATGTCGTCTTTCTGATGGGTGTGTTGTTTTGTCAAGGCCATAAAAAGTGGCTGTTTAGGAACCAAAAAGCCAATCAGACCCCATCTGGGTCATGCCACACACTCCCAACAGGGACCATGGTCCCCAGCCTAGGAAGTGGGAGCAGAGAGATTTCCAACCCAAACCCTGAGCCCGCTCACCTCTGTTAAATAGACCTAGTCTGTAGTTTCAGATGACCATCAGCATCCTCGGCAAGCGTAAATAGAAACGTGACTGACAGCAGCTTTGTCCCCACGTCTAGGAAATCTCCCGTTAAAATAGACTCGGAAAGAAGCCAACTGAAAGTAAAATGCTAAAGAAGGAAACACAAAAGATTGCTGGTACTTAATATAAATTTACATCATAAAGGCCATTTCAGGCTCCAGCATCTCAGAGACGTGCCTTCATTTGGGACCGACTTCAGTTTCATGTTAATTTGCTGTAGTTACAGCTACCTAAGTGGATGTGCAATGCCGAGCCTTTCATTTCTTGATGATAATTTTTAAAAGCTATTATTGATCCATTTGGTTTGAAAGCTTGCTGCAGCTTGAGGAAGCTGGGGAGATGTCTGCTCTGCAGCACAGACAGGATATAAGTGGTTTTTAAAACAATTTTGACCTTTCTTAGCCATGGTAAGTGCGAGGATAACACGGGCAAATCTCATGCCATTTTGGGTTTGAAGCTTCACGTTATCTGAAAGTTGAGGACGGCTGGTTTGCTCCTGGAGTTACGGCTGCTGTTCGGCAAGGGAACGCATGTGCACGGGCACACACATGTGTACCCATCTCTCCTTAAACTCTACCTCTTTCTTGTTTGCCATTTTCCATCCCATGGGGGAAAACCAAACCAGATTCTCACTAAGGGAAAAGGCATATTTCTTTCGTTTTATGCAGAAAAAGTCTGAAATCTCTTTCTGTGCATCCTTACCTGTTTTTTCTGAGCTCAGTGTCTGGAGAGACATGGRGATAAATGACTCGCTGGAAGAGGGGTATTCAAACTCCTTCAAAGTGTGTATTCGATGGATGGAGGGGGAGTTGGAGGAAGAAGCAGTGTTGACTCAAGGGCTCCCAGCTATAGGTGATAAGAGGGGGTGGTACAACCATAAAATAAAGTTATCCTGATGTTTTCTTTTCCTGCATTTGTCTCTGTGTCTCCGCCATCTCTCAAAAGCCTGGTGTGACCACAGCAGCTGACAGATGATGGCACCTTGGCATTATTGAGCAATCTTCCCTCCAAACAAACAGGTTTATAATAACTATTGCAAGGATAAACACCAAATAAGAGGGTTTCTCCTGGATAAACAAGTCCTCTGAGCCTTCTGCCACATTAGCAGCTGCACAAGGGCCAGGTCCATTGTGTCTCAAAGCAGGAGAGGTTCCAACTGTGGGATGATGGAGCGGGAATGGTCAGTGGCTGGACAATGGCCTCTCTCATCCTCGTCTCTCGCACAATTTTAGGTGGAAAAAGAGGTGGGAGAAAGGGAGAATTTGGTGGGCTTGTATGTATTTTGCAGTGGCAGCCTTGTATTGCCATCTCCAAAGAAGCTCCTCTCACCATGGCCAGGAAGGGATTGGTTGAGGACTGTAACCAGCTCTTTACTTCGCTGGTCCACCAAGGTGAAGGGACCCTCTGTAGTTCCCGAGGTCAGAGGAAGATGCCCACGTGAGGGAGTTTTCCAAGCTCTGCTGTGTGCAGCGCTACCTGCATTTATTCAGCCAGGCTTGGCTAAAACCAAATCCCATCTCTCCACCCCATGCAACAGGCAGACTTCAAAAATCTTCATGTTCAGTGTGACAAGGGAAAGAAGGGGGTGTAAAAGCCATGCAAGCTGAAGGGTCGTATTGCCACAAGAGCTGGCCTGGGGCTCCTCACCAACAGGAGGTGTGAGGTCCTGATCCCTTCTCCTGCTACCACACATGGCAACTGGAGCTGTAGCCACCTCTGCGAGCATCCCAGGGACTGAATCCACAGCTTCCCAGTGAGAACCACCTCTGGAAGTATTTAAAAGACATGTAGATGAGGCGCTTAGGGACATGGTTTAGTGGGCATGGGGGTGTTGGGTTGACGGTTGGACTCGATGATCTTAGAGGTCTTTTCCAACCTTTATGATTCTATGATTCTATTCTATGTTCCACAGCTGCTCGGACAGGCACAGACCAGCAGAGATGCCTGGACACGACGACCACCCCTTTTCCTCCTCTCTTTGTTTCAAATGCAGAAACGAGAAGCTTGGCCCATTTAATAAGATTTGAATTACTGTTTTACCCCCAGTGTCCCATTCTGCAGCTGACTGACTGAAATGCAAACGGAGCCATCTCGTTGCTCTGCTTTGCTCCTTCCTCTTCAAACAGCTTAGGCACCTCACTCTTCTCTCTGCTGGTAGATGCTGACAGTGATGGGACCCCATCACTGCGGCCCCTAGGAATTGCATATGCCCATGTGTGGGTCTGCATACATCCGTGCTGTCCCGGAGGAGGCTGCCGGCTCCTCTTTTCTTGCCGGCCGAGCAGGGATTGGCATCACAGGCTGCTGCAAGTTGACCCAGATAATTGATCAATAATCTGTGGCATAAAGCTGGCCTGTAAATCTGAGTTATAGGGTGGATCACAGCGCCGAGTGATTGAATGGGTTGTCACTTGGGGCATTATGACGGTTTATGTCTGGTAATATCTTGTAGAATAAAAAAAAAATCTGACATAACATCCTGAATTATCATCTGATAGAGAACAGGATTCTTGGCTGGATGCAGTCTGGTGTGCAGTGATGTCCGCGTCATTACTATTGGCCATAATTAGCTCCCTTGTTGGCAGTCTCAGAAAAGRGGCTGAGCATTGAATTTGCTTTTGGATACTCGACTACTCTTTTGCCTTAAGCAACAGGATCAAGACATGCAGACGAGGACGTTTCCAGTGCAGGCAGAGAATTACCTTTTGGTGCTGTTTATTCAAAACCTCTCACCAGGATTAAATAGCAACAACAAAAGTTTTGCTCGGCTCTTTGTAATGGAAAGGAAGGAGTAAAGCAGCATTTCTTACACCCCCACAAACTGTTTATTGGATTAGATTGATGCTTCTGGGAACAACCTGAGCTAAACTCTAGTCTTGCTAAACATCTTCATTAATTAACTCCATCTGGCTTGCCTGCTTTTAGATATAAAAGATATATTGCTTTGATCATTTGCTGTTTACATATTTCTTGCAGTTTGGTAAAACACAGCAGCAAACTCACAATAAATACTGTGCAGAATAAAACAAACAAAAAAACTGAAGCATGTTGAAAAGGCTACCGAACACCTACAAAATCTGAGTCCTACTCAAGTGTGGGCTCAGTTTCCCTTGAGGACTACCGAGTATCAATCTAAAACCATATRTGTGTTTAAGGTGGGTTTTACCACCTCCAAGCATTTCCCCACCGCCTCCAAGAGACAATGGTGTTGCCCCAAGACTCCTTTCCCTGCAGACCCGATCCTGCAAGGACTTACATCAGCTGGTTGAGGTGGCAGAGAGGAGAGAGACTGGGAACGTGGGATCTGGACCACGGGTCCATCCTTCCTTCACCACCTTCCTGGGAGACAGAAGATGGGGATTTGTACTGCGCCCTCTGAACAACTTTTGGGTTTTGGGTTTTTTCTATGCCCGGGCCAGTGTTGGCTTGAGCGTGGGGTGGGCAGAAGAGACCAGCTGTCCTTAGAAGGGCACCATGATGGGCAGATGCATGAGGACAGCTGATACAGATATGCATGATGCAATGCTAAGCGGGATATTTTGTCTGAATATTTTAACTGTACTGCTCGCCTTGCCTTCACCCCTGCTCTGGCTGACCTGAGCCAGCAGGACTCCTGGTCATCTGTCTCCAGRAGCAGATACTCCATGATGGGTAACTCCAGAGCAAATGACCAAAGGGAGTTTTCTTCTGACCTTTTATCCRTTGGCAGCATCCCCAGCTGACGCCCTCCTGCCTCCCAGGATGCCCTTCAGAGGCTCCAGATGCCCCAGGCTCTTCAGAGGCTGCCTGGCCTTTCCACTTAGTGCCAGGGCTAASGCAGGGATTGGCTTGCAATTCCCAATGGCTGAGGTGTGCAGAGCCTGATCCTGTCCTGTTTGCAGAGCCCTGAGGGCCACCCCTTCTCTGCTGCTCCTGCCCCATGCCCTCCCTAGGGGCTGGTCCTCTTCTGGGGCCCTACGGCCACCCTGTAATGTGCAGAGACATCCCCCGGCCAGCTGGGATGCTGGGGAAGGGGTTTCCATGGCGACAGGCAGCACATTGAAAATCTCTCAGCAGGCTCTTTTCCCAAGTCTGGCCAGCTTGGATGCCAGGAAGAGATACGAGAGCCAGGATATCCCCGCAGCCTCCCCACACACATGCCCTGTCATCACATCTGCTCCATCCACCCCACTGTGAGGGCTGCCAGACAGCTCTCCTCCCCAGAGATGTCCCATGGTCCCATGCCACCCTGGGCTTTCACGGAAAGCATTGCACCAAAATCCCCTGTGTACCTTCTTGCTGCTTTCCTTTCCACGTGGCAGCTTGCCCCCTGAGGCTGCTCTCACGCCTTCTTATGGACACAACCCCCTTGGTTCACTGTCTCCTCCACCCCACATCCATGGGCAGCATGCACATAGGGCCCCTTGCTTTCTCTCCATCCCTCCTTTCCCCATTGCTCCTGCTCATGCTTTTGTGCGTTGTGCGCATCCCACAGGCAAACGCAGCTCGCAGGGGCTTTCTGAGTTCGGTAGTTGACAAAGATGCAATGAGGTGACTGTCAGAGGCAGGTACGAGGCTGCATGTTGTACCGTCCAGTCCCTTCGGTCCAGCAGGATGTTTGGTGACGTGGAAGATGGTGGTCAACCACAGACATGTGTCACACTGAGCTCTTCCCACAGTGCTTTTCCCTTTCTCTAGCCCCTGCGTGTCCACATCCCATGCCAGCCATCACAGCAGCAATGCTCTCTGCTACTCCAGTCCATGAAGAGATGTCCTCTTTCTTCCCAACACTACAAAGACACTGTAAATGGTATGTAAAAACACATCAGGCACTGAAGATGGCAAGGTGWTGGTTTGGTGTGCAGGGGGACAGGTGAGGGGAATTTGTTATATCTCTTCCAAAACAGTCGTGAGGGCGAGCAAGGCTTTGACCTCAGCCAGGAGCTGATCTCCGGTCAGAGCAGTAGGACGGCACTCAAGCRGCCACGCTCTTGTCAGCTGCTAGAGCTCATGGTGCACAGCCTGGGTGTCTGCTTTCCATGCAGAAGGCAGCATTCCTCCTTCAACCCTCTCTTCCCCCCTCTCTGTTTGTTATCAATGCAGTTGGATGACTTCCACCCTTGGTGATGCTCTGGTGCAAGGCGAACTCTACAGCRAGGTGGCATTTTCGAAGGAGAGGTTGCAGAAGAGCCCAGGGCTGTTTGGCTGTGTCATTGTCATAAGTAACATGGGACAGAGGTCATTCACTGGCCCCGAGACACAGCATGGCATAGTTGTGTCCACATGCCTAAATTTTCTTGTTCTCCAAAACAGGGCGATCAAAACCAGTCTATGTTCTGGGAAGGGTCTTTTGGCCCATGTAGACCTCCAAGGTCTGGCCAGTGTCTGGGAGGTTGCTCATCGTGGTCTGAGACTGTGACAGATAGCCCGCCAGTAGCTTAAAAGTATGCGTAATTGTGTGCTGGGGTTTGATCCTGTGCCCTGACCTTGTCTAGTTTGCTATAATAGATGTAGCTTTGTATGTCTGCTCCTGTCAGGGCGGCGGTGGGTCGTGGTGGTGAATGACAATAGGGTTTGGATTGACCTAAGCACACATCTGTTCACAGCCGCTGGGCTCTCCCCAGCGGTGAATCCTCATGTGTGCTCTTATTAAAAAGGCAAACATTTATTCTAGTCATTTCCTAAGTATTCTGGAGGGGTGAAAAGGATTTAAGACTTTAAGATGATATATAAAACGTGATATTGAGGGTCTCCTATCATGAAGGTGTGGAGCAAGGGAAGGAAGGCTGGGCTTATAGCGTCAGGGGATCAGGACTCAGATTTTGAGGTGGGCTGGGCAGCGTGGGGTGCTCAGGGAGAGTTTTGAGGTAGCAGATCCTGGTAGCTGGTGTGCACTGGTTTTCATCTCCTTCCTAATTGGCTCTGTGTTGGTGGAAAGGGAATATTAGCAGATGAGCCTGGGCACGGTGGGGAGAGATGCTGCTTTGAGTGCATGTTTGTGTGAGAACGACATGGAATCAAAGCACCATTTTACGTATTTCAATGCTTCCTGCAATTTCAAACAGTCTGGTAAAATAACAAAACAGTCTTTTCTTTGCATCCAGAGCTGTTGGATTACATTAATTTGTAATGCTTGGGCCACGGGTGCATTTTCTGTGGAGGAAGAAGCACTGTTGGTCCAGGCTGGACACGGAGACCCCTTGGCCTGGGAGACTGGTGAGGGAGAGGTTTCAGGAGCTGTTACAGAAAAGGCTTTGGACTTTTTGGATGAAGACTCTGTGCTTCCAGACAGGTCCAGAAGGGATGCCGCATCCTTTCCCAACCTGGGGCCAGATGAACTCCACCTCACCCTTTCCTGACAGATGTTTGGCCACTGCACAAACTCTAATTTTGCCCATTAAAAGGGAATTATTTGTGATCATCGAAGCATCTCTGGTCTCGCCTTTGTGGTTAGCACCACATGGACTGGCACAAAACATGCTCCCTGTGTCCAAGAGTTAACAGTCCTACCAGTGTCCTTGATGAGTCCATCTTCCAAACCTGTTTTCACATCAGCATTAGTTAAAAAATCCTGCACTAACACCCCAGCTCTTGTTATGAATCAGACATAAAGGGGAAGTGCTTGAACTTGTTTTAGCACAGATGGACAGCCTCCCATCAGGCCATGGATCTCTCTCTACTCTTGGAGAAAAAGTCCAGAAGAAGAGCTGCAGCCCCTGATGGAGACTCTGTTTCTGTCCTTGCCCCTTTTTAGGAAAAGGACACGATTTATCCCTTCTGCTTGCAGGGGAAGGGAAACGAATGCAACCGCTCAGTTGTCATGAACAGGCATCATCAGGAAGATGATGATCTTCATCTTGTCGTCTTGATCCCAAATCAACTTGTCTCCTCCTCTCCACCAGTGCCCTGAACACCCCCAGCTTCCGTTACCGACCTGCACCGTGGAGAGGACAACACTCCCCTTCCCCACAGCCTGGCAAGGGGGTTAATTAGTTCATGTTTGCACAGCACTTTGAACCTGTACCCTATTGTAGAAGTGCTAAGTATTAATCGATGGGTCTCAGAGCACCCTGCATGGACAGGTAGATGAATGAGTGAGAGACAGCCCATCCTCCTATTTCTATTTGCAGATGCTCTGCCTGACACCTGCCATCCTGCTAAAAGGAACGACTGATACTGTCTTTGATGCCACTTGATTGCTACCGGTCTAGGACCTTGCAGTTGCTCGGAGTTGAAGGTGAATCAATGATGAGTTCCCCACCCAGCAGCAGAGGAGAAGGACGGGGAGGGCTTGAAATAACCTGGTCCTGGCTGTGATACGTGCTATCAACTGCAAACAGAGTAATGCCTTAAAATTGCTCTGACACGTACAAGCTGCGGACGGCGGCAGCAGGGAGCCAGTGCTCCCCATAACGTGTCCCCTGGTCCTTGTAGGGAACACGGGAGTGCCCATGGGGCTAACTGCAAGGTTTTTTCCTCTTGCTGGTTCTCACAGGCATTTGGAGGGCTCCTGCTCCAGCCCCTCTGTGCCTCAAGAACTTGGGGAATGACCTGAAAGTGATGCAGGATTAGAAATGCATTTGTGGTTTTAAATCTGAGTTTGACTCCGAGCTCCTCCCGGTCTCCTTGTGTGACCCCGGTGAGCCTTGGGGATGCTCACGAGCCTGCTTCTTACCAATTTCAATGGATCTCTGCATTAGTGTTTCTGGCCAAGATTCAGAGCAGCTAAACTGGGAGCTAGAGGTTGGTCCAGGTGCCTTTCTCTCCAGCATCACCCAAATCCGAATGCGTACTTCTGCATTATTCCAAGTAAAGACAGGTTGAAGCCATGACGAAGTATGAGCGATTTAAAAGTACTCACCAGGGTCTGCAGAAAGCCTGAAACAAGTGCTCTTTGAGAGGTCAAATGCCTTCTGCAAGGTGGGAAAGTCTCACTAGAGGACTCACACATCAGTGCATAGGGAGATGTTTTGCAGGATTAAGTACCTCCTCCTAAAATCCATTTTTTATAAATTTATTTCTTGTACTTAGGCTCTTCGAAATGCTTAGAGCTGCCTGAAAGCCATGGTCTTAATAAGCTTAATAAACTGGTGCAACAGTTGTTTCTTAGGATGGATTATATGTGAATTTGCAGTAAGAAGAGGATGGCTAAGCTTGGACAAACTAGCAGGCTGTAAAACACCCTCATGTTTCAGAGACTTAGACTGGGGAGAAGAACCACCTCCCTCAGTTCTGCAGAAGTGCTCAGTATCAGGTAAAACTGAGCAACCAGTCTCTGTCAAATCCAGCTAATGCTGAATTCGTATGCTCAAAAAAACCCCCAAACGATGCTAATCATTGAACAGAACGACTCGAAAAAGAATCAATATGTTAAACAGAACTTAATAAACATAAGACTGTCACCTTAATAATCACACATGCACGTCAGTGCAGTCCACCTCCTTAATAAAGCGGTGACACAGAGAGATGGACAGAAGGTCCCCGAGAGTCTCTTCCGTACCCCATCAGAGCTAGAAAGAAAGCGAGGATATAGGGTTGTCTGTGGGCAGGCTTGGTACCCGCTCTACATCCCCATCTATAAGGGAATACTTGGAGGCTGGGGGTGCCTGGCTCATCATGGTCCCAGAAATGCCCCATTTCCTTCTCCAGTGTGACCAGCTTTGTCAGAACTGGATCCCAGAGAACATGCTGGGACAAGACCCCACATAGCAGCTGAGAGCAGAGCTCATGTCAGGCAGATTTTGGTGTAACCTTTTGCTGTTTTATCTTTTCTGTAGCGTCATTTTCATTTTTTTTCTATCAAATGCTCAGCTGTTTGCTTCAATAGTCTATCTCCGACTTAGTCTTCCTCCTCAAAGCTCAGCCATGGGGTAGTACTTATCCCCTCAGTATCCCTTGCTTAAAGTGGGGCTAAATTCTTTCTTTTAAGGTGCGTTGGGAGAATTTGTGTGTCCCAGTGACGATGCTGAAGGTGACTGGGAAGTATTTGCCTCTCAGGGAAGGGAGAGGGACCTCGTGTCCTGTTACATGGACATCCCAGTTTGTATTCATCCAGCTGCTGCCATTGATAAAAAGTGCTGCCAGCATTTGGACTCAAATGGACGTGTGTCTGAGTGTGATAGATGTGTTGATTTTTTCTTTCTTTCTGGAGTTCAAACACTTTGCATTGATTTGTGTCTTCGTTTGTATATTGTATGAGAGGCTCAGACTGAAGGCAGCTCTGCCTGTCGTCCATCAAAACCTCCAAGTGCTTTGTCTTCATTTCGTCTTGGCTGCTCCTTCGCGGGCTTGTGGCCGGGCTTCTGCCAGACGGCGGTGGGTCTAAATCTGCTGCTGGGAACACTTCACCGCAGGCTCACAAAACAGGGACCAAACCATGACATTAAAACAAACCCTCTGCTTACTGTTCTGACTGCTGAGCACAGCTCATTTTCTGGGAGTCCGGGGGTGCTCATCTCCCATGGAGGGTGGTGGGTGAGCTCCCTTGGGTGTGTGGATGGCGCAATGCATCTGTGTTCAGACGAGTCCTTTGCACCCTGAACATGGAGAGATTTACCTCTTSCCTCTTAAGTTCTCTGTGTTGCTGCAGTTTGTGATCCCTGTTTGTCCCCGTCTCCATTAAAGATGGAGCAAAAGCAGGGAAGTCATTGGTGCTCCTGCTAAAGGTTCCTCTAATAATGTMCTGGAAGGAACAGCTACTGGGGTGGGAATTTGTTTGGGGCAAACAAGCCCATCCTCAGCTTCCTTGCTGATACCTAGTCTTTGGTGAAGGCAGCAATTTTCTTCYATGAAACTGGTTTTCTTTTTTTCTCTCTTCACAAGGAAGCTGGACAAGGAGAACCTGGAGCACTTGGTGCTCATTGGATGCTGGTTTTTTTCTGTCCCAAAAACTTTCTGGGTTAGGTGGGTATTTCAACCTAAAAAAATACCCTTTTTCTCCAGAAACTGAAGATGTTGTCGATTCTCCCTTCTTTGGTAGAAGGTGCATGGTGTCCATCACGTGTCCCACAACCTCCGCAGACCCTGTGCCCAGGTTAGGAGATCTATACCCAATGCTGCCCTTACATGAGCTAAAGACATTGTTACCTTCTGCATCCATTGCACATAAAAACAGGCTCCATAATCAGCCCTGACATATTTCTCAACAGCCCCCAGAAGTCGCTGTATCAGTAATATGAGAAAAGGTGCCCAGTACAGGAACGCCATAGGATAAGGTCTCCTGGGTAGTCCTTGTAGCACCCACGACTGCTCCCAGCGTAGTCACGCAGGAGCAGGAGACTTGACCCCACCCCAGGCCAGTGATGCTGTATTGAAAAACTGTATTGAGAAACAAAGTTTGCTGCAGCTATGCCGGAGTGTGTGTGTGTGCATGCGCTTGGACATCTCTCCACCACATAGCACCAGTCCTCATCAAACACAGTAAGTGCTATTCAAATACCATCGCTCATCTGTGTAGAAAAGCCTGCAGGCCTCTTGCTGGTGCTATTCACTCTGGATTCAGTCGAAAGCGATTTGTACAGAGGCACTAATTGCTCCCAGTGTTGGTGGCCATGGCAGAAGAGCCAGGAGCCCAGTTATCCAGGGAAGCCGGTTCTCCTTCCCCTGTGGTGATGCACCGAGGCTCTGTGTGATCTGTGCTAATGTAGCAGCGTTGCTCTGGAGACAGAAAACACTTGCTGTAAAACCCTGTAACGTGAAAAGGATCTCCAATGAGAAATACCCCAAAAATCCCCTGTTTGGAGGCACTAGGATAAACCTTCCCCAGTCAGGCTAATACGACATCTCTTCCTTGGTCACAAGCCGGTCCAAGCCCTGGTCTTGAAAGCACCTACCAAGAGATGGTGTGGCTTTATGTAGCATAACACCACCAATTTCCAGGAAAACAAATTCCGTGGGGCACTGGGGTGATGGAGGACCTTCTCAGGCTGCAGCTGCTAACATCTTGGGCTGTCTGCCTTGGTTCATGCTCTGCTAATGCCTGGAAGGTGCCTGCAGGATGGGTGATGTGACCTGGGGGGACACATGGCCATGCTGGCAAGGCCATAACCAGCCCGAGCTAAACAAAAGGTCAGATTTGCGAGCTGAAGTCTGAGGCTCTCAGAACCGAGTTACTGGAGAGAGAATCAATCCTCCCRTTATAATGATAATTTTGAGTTGTCTCTTTCCCTCCTGCCACCTAGGAAGTTTTATTACGAGTATTGATTAAGCTTTATTCATTAAGTAGCAATGGTGGGAAAAGAAAAAGTCAAGAAACAGCCCCCACTGCAAGAAACTTGCAGGCAAAGCAGCGGGGGGGTCTGCCCCGACGTCGGTGGGCTCCGAGCCGCGACCTCCAGGGAGACGCTGGTGAGGGTGGGAGGTGAAGGTTCCCAGCTCGGCTGTATTGCACGTTGTCTCTGTTCAGGGTATGGTTTTTATTTGCTTTGCTTGAAATTTTGTTGTTTGTTAGGGTTTTTTGGTTTGGGTTTTTTTGTTTGTTTTTGTTTTTGTTTTTTTTAAGGTGAAATACTTTGATGGTTGAGGGGTTTTCCAGATTAAAATCTTTCCTTTTTTTTTAATTTCGAGGGATGTGTTTGAAGCTTTAGAGGGGTTGGGAGTTACATAACAGCATTTGATTTTGTTTTTACAGCAAGGGGCTAAGCTCTTTAAAGCCCTCCTCATCTTCGAGCATCCTTGCAGCCCATCCCCAGAGTAATGCTGGCTTTTAAGCCCCAGCAGCGTGATGCAGCAGCCGGCGTTTGCAACCTCGACCGTGCTGCGAGCAGCTTGTCCTGGGGCTCGCCCGCTCGCAGGCAACCCCCTTTCCTCACCCCACAGCTTAGGGACCCGAGCTTGCACAGCCCTGCGTTTGTCGTTGCACCGATCAGCCCCATGTAGCTTAGCAACAGTCAAATCCGTGTTTGCCAACATTTACGTTCCGCAGAGGAGACGGGGATGGCTCAGCATCCCACTGATTCCGGTGAAGCTTCAGCGAGTGCGTGGGTGCTAAGCTGCCCTGGCCACGGCCACCCCCCTGGAAATTTTGGGTTTTGCTGGATGGATTGCAGCCAGCAGAGCAAATTTCAGCCTCTCCATCCCAAGTGATACAATTCTGGGGACAAGCAGCCCGGGTAAGCTGTCAGCCACAGGCAAATGTGCAGGTGGATGTTCGTCCTGCAGTACATGCAGGGAAATCCCAGGTTCAGCTTCCTGGGGTACGATGGAGGGTTTTTCCAGCACAAGGAAAAAAAAAAAAAAAAAAAAATCCCAGAACCCTGGGGGGGGAACAAGATCTGACCTATTTTTATCTCATGAACCGACTACAGATGAATACTTGATTCCCCAGAGAAAAGCAAATTTTCCAGGCCAAATGTGACGTGTCACGTGGGGAAGGATGTGGTTTTCCACCCTGAAGTGTAAAACTTGCATATCCTTCTCGGACTGCATGCAGCTGACTTGGTGGTTGCAAAGATATAAAGATATTTATCTTTGAAATTCAGACTTAGGGCCAAACTGAGCGGACATGGACTGGCTTAGCCCAGCTTTAAATTGTCCTGTGCTGCCTAATGTGATGAATATCTGGGTGGGCAAGCTCAGTGCATGGTGCCTGTATGCAGCGTTGGGCAGGGAGCTAATGGCCATAAATGAATATAAAATGAGATTGAATACTTTCATAATGTAACACAGTGATGGCACAGAATAAGAAAGTAGAAAGCGACTGTTAAAAGCGTGTAGTTCATCTGGAGTAACATCAGGGTAATCAACGCTCATGCGTCAGGGTCTCATGTAATCACAGGGGCCAGGAGGAAATCCTCCTTTCAGGCCATGCATTGCAGCCCTGGTTGAATTTTTTCTTAGCCTTTTGGAGCACCATCAGCCCCAGCCTTGTCTGGGAGAGTGCTGCAGATGCAGGGGTTGGTGCTCAGCTCCCTAACTTGCCTTRGGCATGTCCACTGAGCCCTTGGTGAGGACCTGATTGGGTCCATCCTCATCAGTTTGTCCGGGATCCTGATAGGGAGCTGCAGGAGCAGAGCAGATCTCTTATTCTGGGAGCAAACTCATCTTCTTGCCAGCTGGAATGAGATCTGGTCATGATAAACCTTGAATTTGCATCTTTCCAATCCCACTTCAGCCAATGTTCCTCCTTCTGGCCCTGAGGACATTTCAGGTGATGGCAGGTGTCTCTATTCCCCTGTGTGGGCTGCAAACGAGTGGGTGCTGCTCAGTGATGGGTGAGAGCACACTACTGATGCGGTATTTCCCATTATCACGTCAATACACTGCATTATAAATTACATTCACACCGCCGTGACGGTGGCCGCGACCATCTCTCACGGCTCTGCCCGCGCTCAGACCAGGGCTTGTTTCTTTGCCTTGCAAAAGGCTGCCTTCGGCTTTGCRGGGACCTGACATGCTAAGATTTTCCCTGCGTTTCCTTTGCCCAGGTAGGATGGGAAAAGCAGCAAAAACAGTGCGGAGGCCGGAGTTCATTTCCACCACTGCCCTGCAGCACAGCCTCTCCTCCTCCTCTCCCATGCAGCTGTAGGTCCATCCTGACGTCTGCTGCATCCCTACGTCTACAGTACTTCAGTGCTGCTGGGCATTTTCAGCAACAAGGGTATGAGCGAGTGGCTCAATCAGAGTTTTATTTAGCCAGAGGCTTAAATTTTTGTGAGCTGTTTTATCCTCGCAAGGACTCGACTCTGACCTCTAACGATCCTCCTAATGATATGGGAGAAAAGGAAGGAAAATGAGCTGCTGAGGCTTAGTCCATATTTTAGAGTTTTTTGGAATTCCTAAGGAGTAAGAGGGTGAGCGAGGGGGAATGTGGATTTCCTTTGTTTTGTACTTTGTCTATTTATTAAGCCTTTTTTCTTTAAAAGCAAACAAACAAATGAGAAGTACTAGCATGCATCTCAAGTACTGAAGTGCTCTATGCCAGGAAATGACAAGGCTATTTATTACTTGCCTGGGTACCCAAGTTTTTTAAGTGCACAGAGATTTCCTGGGCACATATCAAAGCAAAATAACACAAAGGAGTGGTAGGAAGGGCAAAGACGAAGAGGGGAGGCAGAGAGAAGGGTATGAATTTCTTTCATGCCTTTCATCTGGGTCTCACAAGGGTTCTTTGGTCAACCAGAAATTACCCTGTGTGGCTTGGATGTGCACCTTCCTTTAAAAACCAGGTCCCCTAGTCAAGTTGACATACTTTTTGGGAGGGTTTTCTGACACAGCAGACCCCTCTTGCAACCCACAGCACTCCAGTTGGCCCTCCATTTCAATGTGCCTCTCACCACTGTTTGATGGACGCAACAAAATCCAGCCTACTGCAGACCTTTGGGATGGTGCTTTGATACCAGAGCAGGAGCTTGGAATAAAAGGGCACGGCCAAAACATATGTACAAACACAGCTCTCGGGAGGCTGCTTTTGTAACCATCGCTTGCGGTGGGGGAACCACAGCTTTAATTTCTTGTAGGTTTTTGGGGTGGCTGATGCACCTTAATATTGTTCTTCCTGTTGTTCTGTAAGACACAGCGAAAAGTCCAAGGGCRTTTCTTTAATCGCTTTTTTCCACTGTGGGTGAGGTATTTGCTGTTAATTCTTTATCCCATTCGTGCCTCATTACACTCAGATTAACCCTTTGGTGGGTCATTAGGAAATCACACAGCAAAGCAAGTGATCTGGAATGGGAGGGATTCTGACTGTGAGCATTTCCTGGCTAAACTCTGGAGTCAAGAGATGAAGGCTTTGAATCCTCATTTATTGGCAGCGCTTCCTAATGTGTATTGCAGTTTGGCAGATGTAAACCCTCGGATTTGTAATCACTGGATATATAAAAACTGTATCATATTTAATTTTTTTTTTTTTTTNAAAAAAAAAAAAAAAAAAAAATCCCAGAACCCTGGGGGGGGAACAAGATCTGACCTATTTTTATCTCATGAACCGACTACAGATGAATACTTGATTCCCCAGAGAAAAGCAAATTTTCCAGGCCAAATGTGACGTGTCACGTGGGGAAGGATGTGGTTTTCCACCCTGAAGTGTAAAACTTGCATATCCTTCTCGGACTGCATGCAGCTGACTTGGTGGTTGCAAAGATATAAAGATATTTATCTTTGAAATTCAGACTTAGGGCCAAACTGAGCGGACATGGACTGGCTTAGCCCAGCTTTAAATTGTCCTGTGCTGCCTAATGTGATGAATATCTGGGTGGGCAAGCTCAGTGCATGGTGCCTGTATGCAGCGTTGGGCAGGGAGCTAATGGCCATAAATGAATATAAAATGAGATTGAATACTTTCATAATGTAACACAGTGATGGCACAGAATAAGAAAGTAGAAAGCGACTGTTAAAAGCGTGTAGTTCATCTGGAGTAACATCAGGGTAATCAACGCTCATGCGTCAGGGTCTCATGTAATCACAGGGGCCAGGAGGAAATCCTCCTTTCAGGCCATGCATTGCAGCCCTGGTTGAATTTTTTCTTAGCCTTTTGGAGCACCATCAGCCCCAGCCTTGTCTGGGAGAGTGCTGCAGATGCAGGGGTTGGTGCTCAGCTCCCTAACTTGCCTTAGGCATGTCCACTGAGCCCTTGGTGAGGACCTGATTGGGTCCATCCTCATCAGTTTGTCCGGGATCCTGATAGGGAGCTGCAGGAGCAGAGCAGATCTCTTATTCTGGGAGCAAACTCATCTTCTTGCCAGCTGGAATGAGATCTGGTCATGATAAACCTTGAATTTGCATCTTTCCAATCCCACTTCAGCCAATGTTCCTCCTTCTGGCCCTGAGGACATTTCAGGTGATGGCAGGTGTCTCTATTCCCCTGTGTGGGCTGCAAACGAGTGGGTGCTGCTCAGTGATGGGTGAGAGCACACTACTGATGCGGTATTTCCCATTATCACGTCAATACACTGCATTATAAATTACATTCACACCGCCGTGACGGTGGCCGCGACCATCTCTCACGGCTCTGCCCGCGCTCAGACCAGGGCTTGTTTCTTTGCCTTGCAAAAGGCTGCCTTCGGCTTTGCGGGGACCTGACATGCTAAGATTTTCCCTGCGTTTCCTTTGCCCAGGTAGGATGGGAAAAGCAGCAAAAACAGTGCGGAGGCCGGAGTTCATTTCCACCACTGCCCTGCAGCACAGCCTCTCCTCCTCCTCTCCCATGCAGCTGTAGGTCCATCCTGACGTCTGCTGCATCCCTACGTCTACAGTACTTCAGTGCTGCTGGGCATTTTCAGCAACAAGGGTATGAGCGAGTGGCTCAATCAGAGTTTTATTTAGCCAGAGGCTTAAATTTTTGTGAGCTGTTTTATCCTCGCAAGGACTCGACTCTGACCTCTAACGATCCTCCTAATGATATGGGAGAAAAGGAAGGAAAATGAGCTGCTGAGGCTTAGTCCATATTTTAGAGTTTTTTGGAATTCCTAAGGAGTAAGAGGGTGAGCGAGGGGGAATGTGGATTTCCTTTGTTTTGTACTTTGTCTATTTATTAAGCCTTTTTTCTTTAAAAGCAAACAAACAAATGAGAAGTACTAGCATGCATCTCAAGTACTGAAGTGCTCTATGCCAGGAAATGACAAGGCTATTTATTACTTGCCTGGGTACCCAAGTTTTTTAAGTGCACAGAGATTTCCTGGGCACATATCAAAGCAAAATAACACAAAGGAGTGGTAGGAAGGGCAAAGACGAAGAGGGGAGGCAGAGAGAAGGGTATGAATTTCTTTCATGCCTTTCATCTGGGTCTCACAAGGGTTCTTTGGTCAACCAGAAATTACCCTGTGTGGCTTGGATGTGCACCTTCCTTTAAAAACCAGGTCCCCTAGTCAAGTTGACATACTTTTTGGGAGGGTTTTCTGACACAGCAGACCCCTCTTGCAACCCACAGCACTCCAGTTGGCCCTCCATTTCAATGTGCCTCTCACCACTGTTTGATGGACGCAACAAAATCCAGCCTACTGCAGACCTTTGGGATGGTGCTTTGATACCAGAGCAGGAGCTTGGAATAAAAGGGCACGGCCAAAACATATGTACAAACACAGCTCTCGGGAGGCTGCTTTTGTAACCATCGCTTGCGGTGGGGGAACCACAGCTTTAATTTCTTGTAGGTTTTTGGGGTGGCTGATGCACCTTAATATTGTTCTTCCTGTTGTTCTGTAAGACACAGCGAAAAGTCCAAGGGCRTTTCTTTAATCGCTTTTTTCCACTGTGGGTGAGGTATTTGCTGTTAATTCTTTATCCCATTCGTGCCTCATTACACTCAGATTAACCCTTTGGTGGGTCATTAGGAAATCACACAGCAAAGCAAGTGATCTGGAATGGGAGGGATTCTGACTGTGAGCATTTCCTGGCTAAACTCTGGAGTCAAGAGATGAAGGCTTTGAATCCTCATTTATTGGCAGCGCTTCCTAATGTGTATTGCAGTTTGGCAGATGTAAACCCTCGGATTTGTAATCACTGGATATATAAAAACTGTATCATATTTAATTTTTTTTTTTTTTTTCCCCCAAATATTCCCATCAATGGAGAAGGCAGCTGGAGTTTGGGCTGGCAAAATAAACAGGTCAAGATGAGACAGCCTAGGTGGATAGCAGGGATTAGGTYTTCTGGGAACCACCTGTAGCCTGCACCTAAAAATGAGTGTGGGTAAAAAAATATTACTATTATATGTGTTTCCTCTGTGTTTGCTATCTGATGTCTTATATCCATCCGGTGGCTTCAGTCACCACAATGCTTTTGTGCTCTTTCCTCAATTCAGAAATCTAAACTCCAATAGTTCAATTGACAACTGAAGTTGCTCAAGGAAGATACCTGGTGTTCTTTGTCCACCACCATTTTCATTTAATTAATTAATTTAGAAAACTAGATCTGAGTATCTTGGGGCATGTAGCAAATGTTTGCAAGTTCCTTTTCATTAGACCAAAACCAAAGTCTTTAATCACCTCCATCTATTTTTTTTTTTTTTTTTATAAATGAAATATCAGACTGTGACCATGAGCAAGATGAAAAGCAGAGCGCGGGAAGACGGGACCGGAAATAACTAATTGCCCTCCAGTTAAAGTATTCAGCAGGAATGTGCCCAGCAATGGATAATTGGCTATTCTTGAGTGAATATAGCTTTGGATGCCGAACACAAAGATATGAAAGCTCCTGCTGAAAGTTTCAACAAAACCTTCCTGTGAAAACTGTTTGTATTGAAATATTGGCATTTTGCAATGAATAACAATGTCACTGAAAAAGTCCTATTGGAATATTTGCAATGAAGTCCCCTGAGCCTGTGTATTAATCCAGGTAGCACGATCATTCTTATCGGGTTTATTCTTCCCTAGAGGCTGAGCCTAAGAGCTTCCAATTTACCCAGGTCATTAGTGATTTATATGATAATTGGATCTAAGTTGATTTTAACTATTTGCTTTAAATCTCTGGGGATTTGTATTCTTAGGCGTTTTAATGCCATTGGAAATTTCACTGATTAAGCAAAGCCAAGTATATGTACTTAATTAGTCCTGAAACCAATTAGTCCTTTGTCGGTCAAATTAATCTTGTATCTGGACCTTTAAATGAGTTCTAATAATTTGGGCATTGACCTTTGTGGGCTTGAGAGTGGAGTCAGACCAGTGCCTACATCCAGCCTGGGGGATAGCGCATCCACTCAGGCTGGGAGCACGCTCAGCTTTGTCCTCCCTTGTTCTTTCTGCCACTGACTGGTCTGAAGTATGGTTGTGGGTGATCATCTCAATGGAAAGGTAGATATGGAGCTGATGATGAAGGAACTGGCAAGCCCTGGTCTCTTGAAGGCAGGAAGGCAATAATCACAGTAAACTGCACCACAGGGTCTTCCTGCCCTAATGGCAATGCCCAAGAGGGTCTTTCTAGTGCTAGGACAGACTGCCAGGATCCATAGGTTGCCTGTGGTTGTCTGACTGAAGCCTGGATGTAATAAATGTGACCTTCTTTTCATGCATAATGCAAGTTAATACCTTTTTCCAGTCTTCTACATTAGTATTTGGATTTTTATCCCTCCCGACCCCGCAGGACCTCCTTAGGATGGTGACGACTCACAGTGACAACCCTACCTTTCTGCTGGAGGTGACTGGTGCCTTTGACCGTAGGACCGTAGGAAGCACACTGGCATGGTGAGCATCACACATGCACTAATAATACACTATTGTTTTCCTGAATTTGGTGTGATCCATTTTTGCCCACAACAAGATTTTGAGTGTAACACCCAAACTATCAGAGAAGGTGGTCTCTGGACCCAGAGGCTGTGTCTCTAGATTGGGTTTAGCAGTCTGAAGCTTGAGAACTGCCAAAATTTTGGATCTTTTCCTTTTACTTCTGGTTTGAGAGGTTTTTTTCCTTCCTAGTTCTCAATTTCAAATTTCTTTCCCAGCTGTGTATTTAGTATGTTTTAGCTTGTTCATGGTGACATCTGTACCGCTTGAGTTTGAGGTAGGTTTCCTAGTGTTTCTTTTGGGCCTTTAAGGTGYGCTGAGAGCAAACCTGGTAACTGTGGCTCTGCTTTGTATAAATTGGATAAAGATGCCAGAAGAGATTCCCAACATTTTTCTTCAATCTTTCTTTCCTTCCCTCATAGTACTTTGCAATCCTGCCCTGATACTTGTTTTCACCCTTTCTTACCCTAAAGCATTTGAGGGGTTTGTTGTCCCCGTTCTCATGAAAGGCCTCCAGCTGATCATTGCAGAAAGCTACAGCGGTGGAGTCCCCAGGAGCTACTTGTGAAGCCCCGGTGACAGCAGAGGAGTGTCCCCCTCCGGCTGGGGGAAGTTCAGATTGACTTTCTTGCCATTTGAATGAGGCTGCAGGTATTTACGAGATAATGTGCAAGCTCTGTTCATCGATAATATGCTGAAAAACCAATCATCTCCACCTCTGTGAAGGTGAGAAACATTGCAGGGAGTAGGACTAGTAAATCTCTTTAGGTAGTGGGCTTGGAGCTGGTATTTGAGGTGATATTATTTGTGTGTTGCTTGAGGGTCCACCCAGACCTCTTGGGTGGAGGTTTCACACCAGCGTATTGCCTGATGCTCATGAGCCGAGGATGGGATCATATTTTGTGATTCATGAACTGCAGAGTTCAGCACCGGCATGGCTCAAGGACTAGAAGTGTTCCCGTCCAGCTCTGCTCCAGCATGAATCAACTCTGTGAGTTTCCCATCACAGTTACGCCAGCTTTTTCTTTTAAAGGTATTGAATCCCTCCCTTCCCCCCCATTTTCATGGATTATTTAACATGTCCCTGTTCCAGGAGACACAATTAATAGTACTAGAAACATTGACTGTAACGGTAAAGCAATACCTTGACTTTCTGTAAGAGAGGGCTCCTTGCAGGGACTGGGACAAGGGGAGGAATCCAAGTCTCTGGGACAGCCAAGATCTGGAGAGGGCAGGAGCTGGAGAGGTTGTGGGACTTGGTATCTCTTTAGAAATGGACTGAATTTCCTTCCTAATCCCAGATGAGAAGAGAGAAAAGGGGGCAGGGAAGGAAGGGGACTAGCTGGAGGGTGGGAGGTGGGCTGGAGATGGGCAGAGATGGTGGCAGGACTGAGATGTGCAGGAGCAATAAACGGAGGGACATCAGTAAGACCAATGTCCCCAGAGACGAGGAGGAAGGTGCAGATGTGGGGTCTGGATTTAACCTGTGAGGAGGAGGAGGAGGAGGAGGCTGTGCTGCAGAGAGCTGTGGTGTGATGATGAAGAAGGTATAGTAGTAAAACTGCACAGTTCCTCTTGTTTCCTCCCAGTCCCAGGCCATCTGAGATTCTGGAAAGTCCAGAATTGGATTTTAGGCTCAAGCGCAGCAATATAGGTTCCAGCCAAGTTGCATCCTCCACCCTTTGATCCTCCTACTGCTACGAGCACTTCCAGTGGATATCCACCGCAGCAGGGTATGACCCCGCGCAACCCAGGAATAGACAAAGTAAGTCATTTTGCAGAGGGTCGGGGAGGAAGTCTGCGATGGAGCCAAGAATAGAGCCCTGCTCCGTTCAGCTCTGGGTCGCGTGCTGCCTCCCCTCTCCTATTCTTCCTCCCGGCAAGCGGCAAGACAAATAGCCGGACACATCAAATCCGCTGAGATCAGGAGCTGAGTCAAAGGTCAGTGCTTGGGCACAAAGATACTTCTATTTACAAGGCACTAATCTGGGCTGCCGCTGAGCATAAAAGTTGGTTTCGTCATACAGATGAGGTCCGGGGTGGGAGGTTGTGGCAGTGCGATGATTAGCTGCTTTGGGGAAAAGAAACATAGAGAAATAGGAGTGTGGACGGATGAATGGGTGGAGATTGGACGAGTTACAACTCTATCGACAGGGCAGCATATCCCACTGCCATGCTTGCCAGAAGTGTTGAGCGACTCAAGTCTCCCTTCCAACCCCGTCTCTCGGTGTAACCTTGCATTGCCTGAGCAAAGTGGGCGTTCCGCTGGCCATGCACCTCCACAACCTGAGCTTTCATCCCTGTAGATCTCTACACCACGGTTCCCATCATTTTCAGGAGAGGGCTTGCAGGACTTTGCCATGTCGCAGCCTCATGGAGGAGCCCTGTGGTCTAATTGTCCTTGCTGCCATGAACTCCAAAGCTACCATGTGCCCTCACCCATCCTCAGTGACTGGCGGTCTTTGTCTTTGAGGAGATGTGTAGCATTGTCCTTCTGACCACGGAAGGTTTTAGAGGGTCGCCTGTAGTTAGTATAATCGTTTTTGGAAGATGAAGGGAACAGCAGCCCGGTGTAGATCCACCAGAGGGAAAGGTAGGGAGGGCAGACAGGGGAAGGAAGCAGAACCAACTCTGTTGGCTTTGAGGTTTAACTCGGGTTCTCTCTCTGTAGCATCTCTTTAGTTAGCCCATGCACTAGTGAAGCACTGCTTGCTGGCCTTCACACTGTGTTTTCACCATCTTGACGTGCTACCTCTGTAAAGGGCTTTGTGGGGGTCCTTGGAGCCAGATTTACAGGCTTGTGCTGAGGGACTGCCCACAGCAGTGTGGCTTTTTGAGCCCCTCTGCACCCTTTGAAGCCCTTTACTCACCATACGGAGAATGACTTGATGCTCCAAGTCATGCCCTCAGACTTTAGCATTTGTTGCCTGCATAGTCTTAGCTAGCTTTTAACCACTGAAGGGCCTTAAAACATATATGTATTAATGAATGACCCTTCTTATTTCTCCCCTGATAACCATCCCCACCATGCAGGTCAGGAGAAGAGGAACTCTGCCTTCCTTTCATTCCTGCAGTCTCATCTCCTTCCCCAACCTAATCCCACGTCCTTCTGAATTGGTCATTATCTCACCCTGCATGAGGTTGTGAGCCCCACGTTAGAGGACAGAATTTGGCAGGTACTGTCTGGTCAGGGGGTTCTGTAAACAAACGGTGACATGTCCCCCCTTAGGACAAGCCTTTTGCAGGCTTGGCACCAGCAGAGAAACAGCTCGGCTTGTTCACAGATGCGATGATGGAGGAGTGTGGACCAGTTGGCCGAAGAGCCAGCTGCACCATCCACAACAGCTACAGGTGGAAGCATGTGTTGGATGTACACTTGCAGACTGTGCCTGTCGTCGGTCAGCATGCAAGGAGCCAAATTATGAAACGCAGCCTGCGAATACGCTACCCAGCGCGCAGCCTCTTGTCCTCCATCCAGCTGGAGAGGAGCCATCTGCAGAGAGCTTGGGTTTAATTCACTCCCGAGTCTGGATGTATCATTTGCTCCCGCATGCCAGTTGCCATTAGAAGCCCTCTTCTAGGATGTCTGAGAGCTGTTGTTTATTATACATAGGAAACTATAAGATGAAATCTATAGCTGCAGCTTCAGTGAAAGATAATTCACAAGGGCTTGCCTGGTGCAGCTGGGAGCTAATGCTGTTAAAATGTGACTCTTCCTGCAAAAAGCAACCCTTTAATGACTCTCAAATGCAGCTTATACAACAACCACACYGCTTACATCCTCTCCAAAGATCCGGACTCTGCTAAATGGATTAACTGCTTAGTGAACTCTCCCAATGTGGTGGCCAAGCTCCGACCTTATAATGGACCAATTAAAAGGTCATCRTTACTTATGGTTGCTGCTTCCTTACATGAGAGCTTCCACGCTCCCATCTGGCACTGCAGGCCACCGAAGGCAAATATTGACATTTTAATGTGTTAATAATGGAGCAATAAATTAATCTTTTGGATTCCTCTCTTTGCTTTTACTGGAAGGCACTGAAGAGTTAATATGAGAGATGCTTGCAAAGCTGGGAAGCACAGGCAGCAATAAAACCTTGTTGTCAAGGCTTTATCACTAACAAAACTCTTTCCATGGGGGGAGATGCCTTGTCACCTGGTCTGGCTCTGAGCAGAGCCAGGCTGGATTCACACCAGGCAGCTCCTGCATCCACCTAGCTGGTGCCTTGCTTTGGCTTGCCAGCTAGAAAAGACGTTTCATGTGGTTCCCGAGCAGCACGAAGCAAACAAGCCACCATCAAGCCTTACCCACGGAGATTATTACACCCTGGTCCTGACACATCTCTCAACGGGAAGGTTCCCAAGTCCTTGCATGTGTGGTACCCCTCAATCCATGGTTAGATCTTGATGTCTACTGGCAGGACAGCCCAAGGCATTCTGCTGTGTTACAGATCTTTATACCAAGCCACCCAGATGGCTGATTTCAGGGACGCCTGTTTTCCTCCAGGCTGTTTAAAGAAACCTTGCTGAAAATGAGAGATGAATCCTTTCCCATCTTTGTGGGACTCTCCCATCCTCTTTTTTTTTATTTCTTTGGCAAGCATCAGGGGGGTTTCCTAGCAGAAACATTGCAATCCTTCTGCTGTCACCTGCCTGTCCGGTCCCTAACCTTGAATGATGCACCCTGGCATCCCAAGGGGCCTCCTCTGATTGATTGATCCCTATCTAAGTTGGCGGACGAGGGAGGATATTTACTACGCAACGGAGAGCCCTTCAGAAAGATGTTTTATTAAGGCTGCTCACAAAATAGGAAATGCAATAAAGCACCAAGAGACAAACGAAGAGAGGTAAATATACCATCCTGCCTATCGGGCCAGCCTAACAGCTATAATACGCTGGCCTGCACACTCACATAGGTCACTCTTTGGCCATCACCTGAAGAAAGGAATCGCTTCTGTTTTCCAGTTGATGTATTGACCCAATAAAAGGTATTATTACATTGCCTATCACAACTGACTACAGAAGAGCGTTTTGAAGAGAGTGATGGCTCCCTTTGGAGAGTCACAGAGCAGGAATAAGCGTGTATGGATGCGAGCATGTCAGCGAGAGAGAGATTCCTCCGTCTGGAGGGAGCTGGGCTCTCCAAACACGTTCGGCTGGGTTGCTTTTACTGCAGTGTAACAGGAACAGCTTCTCTTTTCTGGGGTGGATTTTGGAGAAAGGGGAATGAAGCTTTTTGCCTTTTTAATTGAGGTGCAGCCTGTTAACAGCAGAGCAAGTTTAGATCCTGAGGACGGATGTTCACCGCTCCTGAGTGTTTGYTTCAGCGAGGCAGCTCTGAGCCTGTTTTTATCAACAAATTTCCTCCTGCAGATGATGCGGGGTGAGCCCCTGGGTCAGAAATGTGCTCTTTGCCAACGGCAGGCATGCATGTGTGCACACTCACACGCACAAGCGCACACATGCTCCTGCTCACCTTTCCCCACACAGTATACGCTTCTTCCATAGCAATGAGGAAGTAGGGGATTTAAGAGCTTCTGAGATTGCTCCTGGGTTTTGCTGTTTGTTTGATCCAGTGGCTCCGTATGTGAAATGCATGAGCAGCCCAGACCCCTGTACAGCTCCTCTCCCTCCTCTCGGGTACTCTGAGCACAAAGCTACAGCCTCAGCGGCCCCGGCTTTCTTTTCCTCCTGGTCCCACAAATCTCAGTGTAGTAGCCTGGCACCATTTATGGGCTGGAAAGTGATTTTACCTCCTAGCCAGCGTGTAAAGTGGTGGTTAAGACCTTTTCTCAAGTGATGGAGGAGATGGCAATCTCGTGGGTGAGATGTACTGCCCGCGTTGTCCCATCTGCAGGGCACAAGGCTCTGGGGCTCGGGGCAGTGGGTGCTTTCCCACATGGTTTCTGCATTGCTGGTCAATAAGGTCACCTCTGTACCATCAGTATAGCGACCCAAATGTGCCAAATGGCTCGCTGCCACACAGCCTCATTCCTGGAGTTCATTACCTGGAATTATGCATAACGAGGTCCCGGTTGATGTAAGAGCACAGACGTACGTCTGCTCTTGACAGCATAATCCTTCCCGTCTCCTCTCCTGCCATAGGGCCCATGTGACACACTTCAAGGCATGACCCAAGGGGATTAACTGGACGTGGCTTTGTTCCCTCCGCTGGAGGTGTATAGATTACACGGAGGGGCGCGCGGCCGATTAGTCGGCACTGATTATCTCATTCACAAAAATGTTCCTTATGAAACTTCAAATGGTGCTTCTGAGCTTTGTGATGCAAGGAAGAGTTGCAGGGAGACAGAGAGGGATGCTAAGCAATTTAATTCAGAGCTTTTGTGGCCAAATGCACTGGAAATGCTATGGTAATTATAAAGCTTGCTGCACTTTTCCAGTGCTTTGTGCCTGCAAGGCTTGCAAACACCCCTCCCCCTCCCCTTTTTATTATGTTTTATTTTTTATAAGGATTTCTATTATATATATATTTTATATACATGCAGACACATGCACACTGAAAGGAGCTAATAGCAGTTTTAAATTCCAAATGGATTTTCCCTTCCCATAAATCATGGAGTAAATTTGCTAGAACAGCCTGAAACAACCTCCCCCTCCCCACCCCATCACGTTGCTGGCTGGAGGGAGAAGCAGGCCAGGGTGTATGGCTCACACTGATCAGCCAGGACTCTACCGTCAGACGCCATGCCCCAAAAACATTTGCAGCAGAGGTCAGAGCTGGTTCAGCAGCAGCCCGAGGTAATTCCAGTCGAGATGCTGGCCGTAACCTAGAGGCAAAATAAAGAAGAAAAGGAGAGGAGCTGGCAGGGAGGGAGCGTTAATGGAAGAGTTTCCACTGTTTGAGTTCTGGATGAAGGCTCCTGGGGGTCTTTAGTTACCTCTAACAAGTCCTCGTGTTGCTGGATATAAAAGCAAGTGCCAAGTGTGTGTTACAAATGCATGGCCTGTGCTCGCGGCCAGATGCCCTCCCAACACATGCGACCATGCTGAGAGTTCTGTTTTACTCCTTCCCCCCTTATTTTTCACTCTCAACCATTCTCACCTCACACTGTCTCTCCAGCTCTGTCCCTCCTTTTTCCATGGGAGCTGGGAAGAGGCAGAGCAGCACCCACTCACTCAGTGCTGGTTCAGGTCACGGTGGAACCAGGGCTGGGGCACAAGACAAGCCAGAAAAGAGCCATCCCCTGCCAACCTCCTCGTGCAAAAGTCCTGCGGTGAAACCAACCTCTCGCTTCTCACCTCTCCGGCCTGCAGGAGCCAAGCTCTGCTTCACCAGCCTCCATCCAGGCTTCTCTCCACCTGGGGGTCCTCCAGCGTTTCCCTCTTAGGATGTGGCTCACAATGAACTATTAGAGGCTTTCTGGGTTTTGCTGCATTGGGACTCTGCCTCTCCCCTCCATGCATCAAATGTGGAAGGATGGAAAGTAGCTGGAACATCAGGATATTCATCATGCTCCTTTCTGACCATGTTAGGGTGGGTTATATATCTTAAGGACATGGCCACATGATGGGTGCTGGTATATCTAAACTAATTTTCTGGGGTCCTCGGAGGCACAGGTTCATGYGTGTTTGCCAGATGGGCTGATGACTGCTGAGCAATGCATGCATCATAGTTTTGACACTG
Organism: Phoebastria nigripes; assembly: GCA_035582835.1. Lineage (NCBI taxonomy): Eukaryota > Metazoa > Chordata > Aves > Procellariiformes > Diomedeidae > Phoebastria > Phoebastria nigripes. The sequence goes on from JAYKAV010003254.1 coordinate 205,545, forward strand.
TGGACCATCAGAAGGGAGTCTTCTTTCGTTCAAGCAGTCGGTGACTTTCCACAAGAGCAAAAAGATCTGAGTTCTGTTTCCATGCCCACAGCCTCATGAATATTCATGAGGGCAGCTGGGCTTTTCTGGATAGCTATGRATTATCAACTAGAAATGAAGGATTCATATCCTAACGCCCAGACCCCTGGCAGTGTTTGGGCTTGAAGGTTTTCTCTCTGTTTTGCTTTTCTCCTCTTCGCTTCTGAGCTTGGTTTCTGTAGTTTTGTTCTTTGCTCGCTGGTCTGACTTTCCTATCTGTGCACAACTTTCTCTGACCCGGGCCAGCTGGTGCAGAGCCCACAGCCCCAGCAGCAAGCGGTCAGAGTGGCTGGATGCCAAGAAGAAAACTGCTGCCGTGTCACTCCGAGCCAGCGCAGTTTGCAGGTGTTGGGGAAATGTGGGCAGGGAGAACCGAGAGAAGCCTTGCACTCTGCTCGGCTCATCCTCTGCCACCTCTCCTCCCTGCAAAATCCTCCCTTGCCCAAATTCCCCTGCAGACAGAGAGGGCAAAGATGATATGAAAGGCAGAGCTGTGAAATAGTAAAACTATGAGAACAGGCTGAAATTAATTTGGCAGTTCAAGGGGTACAACCGAGAAGCTACCAGGGCATCTCAGAAATTGCTGCCAGTGACTCCATGATTGTTCTGCAGAAAGGGCAAGATATTGATCAGCTCTGGGCTGGCACCAGGAGCGTCTGTAAGAAAGGTACTGAACTAGGGACTTTTCACAGTGAGGAAGCACTGTGGAAATAACAGGGAAGAGTTGGAAGGATGCACTTGGGTGGAAATGAGTCACAAGTCAGTTATGCTTGGGAGGGAGGGTTTGTCAAGAACCCCATCAAATGTCCCAGCAAAGGGGAGGGTGTTGGGTTTCAGGAACTCAGAGCTACCTCTGTCCACCTCTGGCTCATGTAGCCAGAAATGAGAGCCATGCTCTTGTGTAGACAATGTCCTGCTAAATAGACTATTGGGCTGGGAGGAACAGGAGGGACTTGGGAAACTGCAGGTCAACTTTTGGTTTAGCGACAGTTTTCTTATGTCACTTTGAGCAAGGGATGTAGAGACAGGGGCTAGAATTAACATGGTAAACTCTTAGATACTATTTTGATGGCTACATGGTATAGAAATTGGTAGAAACCAAAATGAAACACACCACTGAGCTGCAGAGCGCTGGAGCACCTTCACGTAGAAATGGGAAGAGCATGCCACTAATTTCAGCCTGTCTTGCCAGCTCTGGGTTTGCTGGAGGGCCACCTGCAATATCTTCTGGCATGATGTATAATGAGCAGTGGTGGCCACAGGTGAAAGAGGCTGTGTGGTAGGGCTTGGTGCTATGGAAACTCCCCAAGCTTTGCTGTCCAGGCCATCCAGTGATGGCTGCGTTAGCAGCTCTCTGCTCTCAGACCGCACTGAGCCAACACACCATCACGGTGCTGCTGGAGCAGGCATCTTTCTGACAGTGAAAGGTCCCAACAGCACATGGTTATTAAAGATCCCATGCTACTTTCAAAAGGTACCTTTAAGCTTTAATCTTGGCTCACTTTCCTTTCCAGGATTTTTTTTTTTTCTTAGAGGAAACCCTCTCATTTCCTCTAAAGTATCACTTGGATCTGGCATTTGCTCTTAAACTTCTGCCACATTGTGCTTCTGAGGAAGCCATTTCAATAATGACATATTAGTGCCCATAAGTACTCTAAAGTGTTTTAAAAAACAGCCCTAAGTGCTTGATTTACCTTAAGGCACCTCATGCATGCCCCCAACAGATTAGAGATTCCTGTCTTTCTCTTCTAGTTCCCCAACAATTAAAATTGTCCTGTACTTTTTGCCCATAATGCCCAGCATGATTAAAAAGCCATTTTTTTTTTTTTTTTGTAGTGGCTTGATGATTTATAGACAGTGAGATTTTATCAGTAGAGCACCACATTAAGAAAATGCTTGTTAATTATCTGCTGGTTAATATGATAATTTAGCAAAAAAACAACACCTATTAAGAGCTTCTCATTAGGTGAAATGCTTCTCATTTTTAACACGCAAAGTGTCCAAGTTAATGAGGTTCACCTTCGATTTGTAGCTTGCTCAGAGATTAAAAGCTCCCTCCATTTATAACTCTTCACATCGCTCCATTTGTAAAAACCGACACAAGCCAAGCTTGAATACCTGACTGCTGCACTGTCTCTTCAAAGGCGAGACGACAAAAACCCATCTCCCTTCATGAAAGCCTTTCCAGCCCAGCACACCTCTCCGTCAGTCCCCTGCTGATTCTATTTTTGTGGTGCTGGAGCTACTGAGGTGGAAGTTAGACAGAACCAGAAGCGAACCAGATGCCCACGGTGTTAGGGACAATTTGAGGACTACTCTGCCAGCTCTGTGTCACCGAGACCAACCTCTGATCTCACTGACATCAGTGCAAACCTGACTAAGTCCACTGAAACTGGTGGAGTTCGTCATCTCCAGAAAAATCAAACTTTGCCTACATGGATTGGAATTTCTTCCTTTTATTCTCCATTTGAGAAAAACTATTTTGGGCGGTAAATCTGGTATATGCAATAGTTTGGGGCAGTTTTGCCCTAGGGACTGTGGTGAGGTGGGTCTTGCATTCTGGAAAACTGACCCTTTCATGAGATGCCTCCCGTGAGTGTTGTATTTGCAAATCTCAAGCCCTACAGAACATGTTCAGATGCAGCGTCATCCTTTTCTCCCCTTTCTGGGCACCTTCTCCTGGATAAGGCCGTGTGGCTGTGCTGATGCTTTTTTTCCTGCAGGACCACACAGTTTTCATGGAGAGCCTGACCTTTACAAGTGGTGGTGGGAAGCAGCTACTACTCTTCAGGAGTCATTTTGCAATTCAGAGGTACATCTTATCCACTTTGTCCAGCTGGAGAATGCTCTAAAACCCCAGTAAATACTCTTAAATTCCACCTCTGTTTCTTCCTTTCTCATTTTGGAACAGATAGGAAATTCCATCTACATACTAAAAGCAAGTACCGTCCAGCGTTTGCATGTGAACAAACATTAGAAAGGTTTAGGGAAAATATTTGCAATCAGACTCTTCTTCCCCAAATTAAGAATTCCTGTTGCCGTGTTTTTTCCCCTCGACATTTCTTCCAAACTTTGCCACCCACAATGAATATTCAGGCTGACTTTGTATAAACCAAGYGATGAAAAGAAATTCCTTCATCTTCCCCTTTTACACCCTTCCTTTTCATCCTTCAGCTATTCAACCCTATCCAAACAGATCAGCCAGTTTAATTTCATAGTGGCCCGTGGATTAAAGATTGTATCATCAAGCCTGTGAAATGACTGTGACAATCAGATTGCGAGGGCCCATGTTTATCTCACTTGGCAAGTAGCAGCTTAGGTAAGCTCCACGCTGAAGAGAAGGGCTCTTTTTGTTTGGTTTGTTTTTTTTTTTCTATCAGTCTTGCAAACTCATCCTGAAATCCGAGACGCAAGTTGGGTCCTCTCTGTCTTACAACACGTCACTAGTAATAAAGGCTCAGCAGCCCAAATGAAGAACTTCTTGACAGCTCTGTAAAACATACTGTCTTCAAATTATGCCTTTGGGGACCCGTCTCCCACCTCGCTGCTGTCAAGAGGCTGGTGAACGTGTAGCTGCCTGGAAATGAGTCAACAATTTGAATGGGCAACTGGAAGGAGTAAAAGCCAGTGCATGCTGTATTTGATTAATGCCAAAGCGATGAGAAGAAAAAGCAAGAAGAACTTCCTTTTGTCACTGCAGTTAACAAATCTGTCTCTGAATACAGACAGCAGCTGCAGCATGCAGGAAGAGGGCACTTTACGCATTGCCCTTTTTTAGGACAGATCACTTTAAACACTTTAGTCACGCTGCTTTAATCATCTGCAAAGCCTGAGTGATCACAGTCTTCTCACGCAACCCTTGTAAGCGAGCCCCTCTAGGCTGCACGGTCATGTAAATAAATAATTACATCAAAAATTCTACATTAAAAGGACATTAAGGCTACAAAGACGAGCTCTCAAAAGTTGGGAAAGGGCAGGATGTTGGTTGCTGGTGCCCACGTGGGTACATGCATTAGGATAAAGGCTCTAATTGCACAACGGTAGGGGACAGGAGGCTATCATCTAGGCTGCCTCTCATGAGATGCTCCCATGGCCTGGCAGATCACCTTTCTCATACATCTGGCTGGTTACATGCTCCGTACTTGTTTCTTTGGCATTCCGTTATATTGAACATACTAGTGAATGCAATTAAATGGTTGTGGTTTAGACAGGGTCTGTGAAGTTCTTCAGAGAGAGCAGGAAACATGGTTTGCAGTTATCCCACCTGCAAAGTAAAGCAGGTTTGGTAACAGTTCATAAAGCTGTGACATTTTTGAAATAGGGCAACGGATGGAGACATGCATGCCTTACAGATGAGATGCGGACAAGGCAATTTATTGCTCTGTTGCAATAGAGCGTACTTACAGTCAGGAACCTCCTGAGAAGAGGCAGCAGGGCCCCTGGAGACGAGTGTCTGCCCATGGCTAGTAAGCCTTTCCAAGGGAAATCCCTGGATGACTTCTCTGCTAAAGCCACAGCTCAAGGAGATGACCCTGAGCAACCTCGTCTAAATTCAAAGCTGGATCTAACTTTGGAGTTGGCCTTGCTTTCAGTGGGGAGCTGGACCAGAGACCTCCAGAGGTCCCTTCCAGCCCAAGTTATTCTGTGATTCTGTACTGTTTCCTGTTGACTGTGTTGCATTTTCCCCTAAAACTTTAGGGTTTACCAAATCTCCAGTTTCCTTGACTTATTAAGGGAAGCAAAACTCTCATAAAGTCCCCATTTTCTTAAAGGGGTTCTGTCTCCTCTGCTGCAGAGGAGACGTGAAGGCTGCTGTTTGCAGCAGGGGTCCACTGCACAATGGTGGCACCAGGTGGAAGCAATGAAGTGGGTGAGCTACTGAAGGGGAGAAAAGCTGATGCTGAGATTTAGGCAGGGAAATGTAGAGCTGGTTTGAAATTTTGTCCCAAAATGTTTTCCTGATGGAAAAGCACGATTGAGCAGGAAGGCTTATGATGATTAGGATAGGGTTTTAAGTGACAGATAGCTAAATTTGGACACTCATTTGAAGATGGGAAAACCCAGAAGTTCAAAGATGTGTGATTGTCCCATTAGTCTACCTCTTACCTTGTGAATATTTCAGTTATTTATCTTTTGCTAAAACTTGGAACAATTTCAGGAGAGCTTGATTCTGCTTGATTCAGAGCAGGGACTAAAGCTTGGCCTAAGCTCATTCCAGAAATACAACCTAACGACGACTCTACTTCTTTTTGCCCCCTCGTCCATTGCAGAAGAACTCAGATTCATTAAAATATTTTAAAAATGAAATCTTGATTATTCATTTCTCCTCATTCAAAAGAGAATTTTTGTTTTGTGGCCAGCCCTATTTCAGCCCTGACTCTACCACAAAAGTCCCTTCGTCACGCACACACAGGAAGTAATGTAGACTAAAATCATCTTTGTTGACCATTCATTGAAACCAAGCAGTCTGCTTTTTAAAAATGTCGACTAGTTAAAATTGCAACTAAAATGAATGGCACCTTAAAGATCTAACAAAGCAAGCTCTAAAAAAGGCTAACCTTTTGGAAAAAATGGGTCATAGCAAGCTCAAATCAAACAATTGTAATGGATGTACATTTTTTATCTCTGTGCCTCAGCTCCTAGCATTTACTGTGAGGATCATACTACAGCTTCATCTCAGGAGGGTGTTTTGAAAGTAAATTCATTCATACTAGTGAAACTTCTGGCATGGGGAATCAGCAGAGAAAAGAATATGAAATTTATAACACCGCCTTTTGAGCAAGGCTCGTATACTGTGCAGAAAAATAAGGGATGGGGTTATCCACTGAATGACAGGGAGAAACCTGGTGCCTGACTCAATAAGCACGTTGTATCCTGTGAGCCAAGTTCTGGAGACAAAATCCATGCAACCATGTAATTAAGATTATAATATAATGAGTATATATGAAAGGGGTTGAATTAGAGTACGTACACTGGCAATTTTGGCATTTCCTAGCTTTGATTTTAAAACTCCAATGTTCTTTTGTCTCAGGGTTATAAATAACTTCCTCTTTTTTTTTTTTTTCTTTTTTCCTTTTTTTAAGGAAAAAGGCTACATTTCCGTGAATTCCTCCTTCTTGCCCACTCTGTTGGTTGTCACTAGGATTCGACTCTCAAATTCATCCTGCAGAGCTCCTTTGCTTGTGCTAACCCTGATGGGATGACAGTGTGCTCTGCGTTGCTCAGCACGCGAGGAGTATAAAAGTCTCATTTACGTCTGCTGACAGCGGAGAAAGTGTGAGACGGGAGCACCAGGCTACGTCTGTGCTGGCAAACTAACACGGGCCAGGGCTTGGGCTGGCAACACCAACTTGTGGTGATCCAAGCTGTGAGCATGATTCTTGGTGAGGTTTTGGTCCAAGCCCACTAGTACAGTCCCAAAATGATGGCTTGTCATGGTTTGGGTTGCAGCAAATGTCTGTCCCATCACTCCAGATACTCTCAGTCAACATCTGCTTGTGTCAAGGTCATCTTCTTTTTTACTCTTGCTGGTGAAAGGGCTGGAAGGAATGTCTTATGAGGAGCAGCTGAGGACTTTGGGTTTGTCTAGTTTGGAGAAAAGGAGGCTGAGGGGCGACCTCATTGCTCTCTACAGCTTCCTGAGGAGGGGAAGAGGAAAGGGAGGTGCTGTTCTCTTCTCCCTGGGATCCAGTAATAGGACGTGTAGGAATGGTTCAAAGCTGCACCGGGGAAGGTTTAGACTGGACATTAGGAAGCATTTCTTTACCGAGAGGGTGGTGAAACACTGGAACAGGCTTCCTAGAGAGGTGGTTGATGCCCCAAGCCTGTCAGTGTTTGAGAGGCATTTGGACAATGCCCTTAATAACATGCTTTAACTCTTGGTCAGCCCTGAAGTGGTCAGGCAGTTGGACTAGATGATCGTTGTAGGTCCCTCCCAACTGAAATAGTCTATTCTGTTCTGTTCTGTTCTGTCCTGTTCTGTTCTATTCTATTCTCTCTTTCTTCAGTCATTGCGTAGGAAACCAAAAGGGGCCCTAATGAGTTTATGGAGAAAAGTTTCCTTGCTCCAAGTTCTTGTCCTAAATAAGAGGGGGCTGTTGCAAGGAAAGCCCCAAGTTGCTCTCGCTGTGGTGGGCTAGCAAATCTTCAAGTGTCCCTGGTTTACCCAGCTGCTTTCCTGGATGGGTGAGAGGAAGGAGCACGGTCAGTGCAAACAAACGGCTCAGGGGATGTAGTCACCACGTACTAACAAGCCTTTCTTGAGTAATTGGAAAGCTGAAGTTTTTGGAGGTTTTTTAACTTAGCAAATACACGACCCCAGGGAGCGGGAAAAAGCATTCCCCTGACATAAGAATGACTCCGTCTCTCTTTTCTCATGTCAAATCTCTATTCCAAAGCAGGGAATAGGCAGCGCTGCTACCCCTAGAAAGCTGTAAGAATCTTTTTTAATGGTTTGTTCGATGCATTTTGACTTGGAATGAGTTGCACTCATTTCTTATTGAAAGCCAAGTTTCCTCCCCTCCTCCCTGCTTCCACCTCCTCTGGCAAATAACAACACAAATAACTAACTAACCAGCCTGCAGCAGACACCCAGCTTGGGAAGCATCAGCTGGGCCAATTAAACTTTGGCAAAGTAATAAAAATCAGAAAACAGGGTGTGAGCAGCCCGAGTTGCCTGACAGCTTTAAGCAGCAGCTGAGAATGATGCTTGGCATCAGGAGAAAGTGAAGCAAATGAGTCTCCTTCTAACTACCTTAACGGTTGTTAGCTGAGCCTGCTGTTGCCCTCACCTGCTTCTCCTGTTGACCTCCTGGGGACGCCTGATCCTGAGACATTATATTACATCACCATACAATGACAGTAAATGTTGATTCCATCCGTTAAGTCTAGATCTTAGTCCTTTGTGTTACTAATTCAGCATCATTTAAAATGCACTTAGCTCAGAGACTGCTCTTACCCCCATGCATCACTTCACACTTAGCCACACTAAATTTTGTATTCTACTTCTGTGCCTATTCACCTTCTCTATTAACATCAGCCTGCAAAATGGTTACGTCCTTCTGAGTCCTAACCACTGCCCTTATTTCATTATCTCCAGCAAATTCAATGATCTCCTATGTCTGAATCATTAATAAAAAACATTACAGGGTATCAGCCCAAATGAAGATCCTTGTGAGATTTGGATCTTTTCCAGCTCTGCAGAACATACATGATTCCAAACCAGCTTTGTACAAGACCAGATACAAAAAAATAAAAAGGAAAAAAAAAAAACAAAACAGTCATGCCTGCATTAGTTTCTTATATATATAGATGGACAACACTGCACAAAAGTCTCTTCCCTTGCTGGCCAAAGGGATGGTCTTCTCATCATAGGATGTTGCAGCCATGGAGGGTTACTTCAACCGTGAGCTTTTATCTAGCAATGACATATAGTTTTGGCCACAACTGTTCATGGTGTTGGGCTGGTATCAGGTGTTATGGTTTCTGTTTATGGGTCCCAAATGAGGTCAGAGGTATTGTTTTAACCCCTATAATAATAACCCCTGAGTGATCATCTGTATCCCAAAGAGAGACACTGCTGATCCCACCTTATTTGATGAGAAGAAGTTGTCAGGCCAGTGCCTTGCTTTAAATTGACCCAACTTTGCCAAGGCTGGAGCTAAATGTCTGACATGCTGGTGCCGTCTTGTCATGTATCTGCAAGGTGTCTGCRTTGCAGGTCAGTAACCGGGAAAGTGGTGGCACATATTCTGGGTGGAAAACACTATTCTCTGCAATGATCTTCAAATAAAAGTAATTTTCTCTTGTGCAACTACCTCCAAAGGACTGCAGTGCCAGTATTGGTAATCTGGCACAGTATTAACCTGTACGACTTTGACAAACCAGAGTGATTCAGGAAAGAGCAGCGAGAGGGTCAAGAAGCAGACGTGCAGTTTCGCTAGACAATGACAGGTACGAGCACATCCTAAGAAACTAAAGATCTCTGAAGTGTGTAAAAACCAGAGAGGGAGAGACCAGAGAGGGAGAGAAAACTATGCTGTGCCGTAAACTGGATTATGACTAGGCGAGAATAGTACTTCAGCTAAATATCAGAGATACCAGTTCCTGATGATCAGGGTACAGGACAGTCTCCAAGAAAAACGATGGACACTCCAGCACTTGGAGTATTTAAACTTATTACTAATGGGACAGTCCCACCATGCTGTAGTGATCCTGCCTCTGGCTGGGGATCACGGTGGTATTCTCAGCCCTGAAACTAATTTCCAMTATGATTTTGGAAAGTCAGCTCACCTCCCTATGTCTCTTGTTCCCTTTACACGTTGTCTTGATTATTTGAATTTTAAGCTCTACAGAGCAGAGATGATCTACTTAATCGTGTTGTGTCTAGCATAAGAAGGCCTTGATTTTTGGCACTACTGAAATAAAAACTGTATTTTTAAAGATGCTCTGTGGAGCAGACCTGCCACAGGGAGACAGACTGCCTGAGAGGAAAGTTGATTTTATGAATACAATATCAAGTTTGCCCTTGGGATCCTTCTGTCTGTTGTTGCTAATGATCAGTGATTTTCCTGTTCATCCGGTATCGAAAGCAACAGGGAAAAGCAGCGAACGGCCCAGCTGCATTATGAATGAGATGGAACATATAGCTGGGATTGAGATGGGTTGCCCCGTGTCACTAACATGTCACCGTCTCCGCTCGCCCACCCTGGGAAGTCGGATCGATCGCTGCTCCCGCGGCAGCCGTCCCTTCTTACTAATTGGCTCTGTAGATGTCGTAGCTGTTTGCTGGCTTGAATACCGAATGTGCAGACCCTGGTCCTCCTCTGATGGCAGACCCTCCGGGAGGGGTGGTGAAGCAGGGCTGGAAGAAAGACTGCCCATCATCAGAAGGAGCAAAGGCAGCCTCAAGGCTTGGGTTGACTGCAGGGAAAGGCGTATTTGTGGAGGTTTGAAGCTTCATTATTGATCAGCACCTAAAAGGATCTAAGAAACAAAGGCTTCCTCCTCTTTAAAGTTCACTTGCAGAAAATGTTATCGCTTGTTCCTTGGGAGTCTGCTTCCCAGGGAAAGGTTGATGTGCTGCGTGTTCCCACTTTGCACAGGCCATACGAGGGTGGGAACAATACTTTGTAGTGTGGAGGAGGAAGCACTTGAAAAGGATTTCTCTCTTCAGACCCTTTCTCCACCTGAATTGAGAGGGAGGGCCAGGGCGGGTCTGAGAGGGAGCGATTATTTCTGTTTAATCAACTCCACTGAGCATCTGCCACAGAAATCCTCCACGGTGGTGAAGRCTTCCTTCACAGAGACTCCCTATGGGTAGGTCACTTGGCCAGCTTGCATTTAGCTTCTTTGATGGCAAACCATCATTCTGTTGCCAGGTTGCTATCAAATTCTGCATTCGATGTAGAAGTAAGGTTGCAAATGCAAATACTCCAGTGGAAAGAGGACACCTAGATTTTCTCTCTGTTACGGTGTGGGTTATTGGAAGCCAAGCTAGCTCTCCTCCAAACAGGAGACAGTGTCGGAGGTCCCCAAATCATGAGTGTTGCTACTCAAAGGGCAAGCAGGGGTGTGGTTAGAGTTGGATGGAAGGTAACAAAACTGTGGAGATGATAGCATGCACCAAAATCAAGGAGCAGGAAAGGGGCAGAAGTTGACATCAGGCACAACGTCAGGGAAAGGGTCTGGGAAAGCAGCAGGCACAGCTGAATCCCTGGTCAGGGACAGAGACTAAGGAGCAGAAGAAGGCTGGATCAGTAAGCAAGGGATGTGGACTGGGGTGTTTTCAGAGCAAGGATTCAAGGTACAGGACAGGGCTTCAAAGCTGTCCCCTACATCACAGAGAGGTCTTTCACAAGCACCTGCTTGCTGGCTGGCTGCTGAATATAAATCTGGTGGGGTCTGGTTTGGGTTTAGCGGGCAAGCAGCGTCTGTCTGCTTGCAAAAGGACTTCTCCCTATATTGCAGTTTCTCATTATATTATTTAAGCACCAACCAAGTAGGCAGTGTGATATGAGACAGATCCTGCCCTAGAAAGCTCTCACTACCGTTGTTTCTCTGCCATACACCATAGCTGCTCACAGCTTGGCAGAGATGAAATTCCCAACCTTTCTACCCCAAAAGCTCTGCAGTTTGAGCTATAGGAAGGCTTGTTTGCTGATTGCTATATGGGCTGTGATAAAGTTGTATCATTACACAGTTTGGATTCCATCTCCTAGTGGGGTTTTAGTGTGTATTTTTCAGAGCTGGTTCGTTACAGTGCGGTGGTCATTTCATTTTTAGAAGTTGTTGATAATTTTTCATAATTCACTGTGCCTCTGCTGAGCGTCTCTCTAAGATTTCTGTGTGGTTTAAGAGAGGATTTTTCTCCATAACGGCCCCTTGTCCCCTTCTGCTGCTGATCCTGGGGTTTCCCTCAATGGATTTAATAAAAATGCTCTTCAGGCTTTTTATCAACTGAGAAAAATGAGCCTGCCTGCCTTGCTGCGGCTCTGCAAACTTTCCAGCTGATTTCGTGACACTGCGACCAATTCTGTTCTAACGCCCTGTGATGTTGGAAGCGCAGCTTTGAATTCGCTGCATGCTGAGAGCAAATGGGGGATGGAGAGAAAGTTCCCATGTAGATCCTCATAATTGCACCGAGGACGCACAAATAAAATGCAAGCGTGGCATTGCAACAAGCTGGTTTGAGCAGATGGAGTCCCCACCAGCTTCTGCTGGACTGAGCTGAAACTGTTCCAATGTGCACTGCGTGCCCTATACCCATGACTTCTGATGGATTTTTCCTTTAGCCCAGATAATAGGTTCATAATTCTGTGTCTGAGCTCCAGCTCAAGGGAACAGCACAGGGTGAGCTGTGGATTTGCTGKTTTTTTTCCCTAAACGGATCATGTTCCAGAATTTGCCCCTGCGGTGCACAGGTTTCCTGATAACTGTATTTTCTGGTTTGGCAGGTGTTAGAAGGGGATTTGATGATGTGGCTCCACTAGCTGAAGCCCAGTTGATGGTTTGGTCCCAGGAAGGATACTGGAGAAGCCAGTTCCCTCATGGACCCTGTCCATTGTCGTGGGGAGATGCCCCTTTGGTGGACAGAGATGTTCAGTTGCAYGACCGCTAGCAGCCATGGCCTTTTTGGTGAGGTGGCTGCCTGGAGGGAGGATGGTTGATGTGCCCACCTTAACCTCACCTAGACCCTTATGAGATTTCAGTTCTATGCCAGTGTCCCGTAACTCCTCAGCTAAACTGGTTTTGCTGCAGCTCAAGCTGCAGCATCCAGTATGTTGTCTCTGCCATGGTGTGTCAGCCAGCATGATGATGCTTGGGGTCTCCTTGCTCCATTTACCGCCAGGGCTCTGCAGGATCTCAAGGAATTCAGCAATACTAACAAACCCGGTGGTCCTTGCATTGGGATCGGCACGAAGTGAAGGACTCGGGACTGATTCAGGGAACTTTCAGCCCCTGAGACATGACTATAGCTGCAGCAGACTTGCATGCTCGTAGGCTGGTTGCCAGGGGAGGAACATGAAACACCCACTGAAGAGCAGGTTACACCGAGATGGGGAATGGGAGTGCTGGTGGAGCAAGGACTGCACGACTTGATCGAGAGCCAAACCCATTTCCTCTTACCAGGTCTCTAGTCCCGTGCAGCTCCAGCTGTGACAGTGACATGCAGTCATGACCACTGAATCCCCTCCGCTAATGACAGCCGCTCAGCAGTGCGTCTCACCCTGAGCTGAACTGAGTTAACAATCTGTTCCCAGTGAGCCAAGATGTGCCTGCTTATTTACCAGACTTCAAGCCTCTGGCAAGCTGCCTGCTCAACATGTAGATGGGAGCTATATTAACTCCATCATTGCCATCAACGAGGYGCGCAAGTAGTGCTAGGAAATGCCCTTGGTCCTCCTGTCACACTCTATGGCTATGGCTCTTCCTAAATGCCTGAGGTTTGTTCTGGAGGGTTGAGAAGTACTTTACGGCTGTGGAATGGGGACAGCTGATTTTGTTTGTCTAGAATTTCCTCAAATGAAGGCCATATCCACATTATGATTTCCAAGAAGGACTTAGGTACCAGCTGCAGTACACAGCAGGCTTCCCTGTAGCGATGGGCAGCTCAGATCATGTGTTGCATAGGACCACCACACCTAGGATCCCCATAGTTGAAGGAGGGAGGTAGGCTTCATCTCCAGAGTATGTGCAATAAGGGGGTTGCTCAGACAGCTTGCCCATCTCTCTACATTGCCAGTAGAAGGTGATGGTCTGACAGCCTTGGATAGCAGAAAGTCAGAATCACTCTTCAACTAAAACACCATGGTACAGCCCTAAATTAAACCCACACACCAGGGTAGGCAGCTTAAATACAGTCTGGCATGTCCGTCACCTGGTTGCCTGTCCTTGTGGCTGAGTGGTCTCCACAACCAGGTCGTTGTCTCCAGACCTACCAAGGCAATAAATGGCAGGACCTCTGCACCTCCCAGATTAGAGGAACAAAGTTATTTCATACTCTGATTGTTCCACCTTCCGAGGTGACTCTGTATCCCAATCGCTCCTCATTCATAATTTCCTCTCTCTAAACTAGTTCTTCTACAATGCAAAGAAAATTTATTATTAAATCTGGATTTCAGGCTGTATCTGTTTGATTCTTCCTCCTTGAATTTATTATATCTTTTGCCTGTCCTGTGTTGCCATTTATGCAGTGCTTTCTCCCTCCACTCTCTCCAGGTTACCTGTGTCCCACCTATGACAGCAGGATTTAGCCTAAGGGCTTCCCCTAAAGGTAATGGTGTAGGAGTCATGTTTGTGTTGATACTAAACAAGGACTTTTACAGCAGGGTGCTTTATTTGCTCTCCTTAAGCTGCACCCAGCTCCTAAGCAAATCAGCGTGGGCAACATTGGCAGGGCAGCACTGGCCTCAAGGCCCATGGAAATCCCACCCAGTCCAGGAAGAAATGATCTAGCAGGACCATGCAATGGACATATCTCAGGAAACCAGACCAAGGTCTTTGGTCATGAGACCAGGTGGCCCAGCACAGATCATATCTACATACCTAAACTGTGTTCTCCTGCAAAACAGGATAGCTCCAGCCAAACAGTCTGCTGGAGACATCCTTTGGCATGAACTTTCCTCCAAAATGAGCCTGGGTATTGTCCTCACACAAAGGACATCTTTCATTCTCTTGAAACTTGAGTCTAGTATCTAAGCTTGAGGTTTCTGAAAATACTGGACCAGTGCTGAAGGGCAGAGTCTTGGATTTCAGTCCTGTGCTCTTTGGATGGGAAGATTAGCCAGGATTTGAATTGCCTGATCATGCTTTGCTCCTGGAAAAGTCATTCAGGCAAATGCTTGCTGCTGTCCCTTTTTTACAGCAGCAGTGAGCTGAACTGCTTGCGAACAGCGCTTCTCCTGCCCCTCTGAGCTGGGAACTCAGGAGGAGCAGCAGCAGGGTGTTAAACCACTTGCAAATAGCAATTCCTCCCTAAGAGCCCAAGCCTGGGACAAGCACCGAGTGAAATTGTAATTAATGTAGTTCCACATCGCTTGACTCCATGCTCTGCAACAGCATGTTGCAAACACTGATTCTTCTCCCCAGTAGGGAGTTACTTATTTGAAGACACTTCATATGTATTTGTGTATATACATATATATATATAAAAGATATATATATTATATATACTTTTATATATATATCTATATTTTATATAGATATATATTTGATCTCTTCTGCTCTTTAAGGCTATGAACCAATGTATGAATGTCTGTCTGATTGTTTCTGGTCATATGAAGGTTTTGGTAGAAGCTTGTAAGTTTTTATCTTTCCCTTTTAAGGCTATGCAGACAATGTCTTTTGTATATACTTTAGCACTTCCCTGGTCAAAAGTGAATATAGCAATCCTAATGTAAAAGTAAAGCCAAAAGTGAATCTTCTTTGATGGCTCACCCCTGACAAATCAAAAGGAAGTGTACCCAGCACTCCCATTCTGTGCAAATCTTTCCTCATTTTTCTGTCTGTTTCTAAGAAATAAGTGTATTATTATGTAAAACCCACTTGAGACTAACAGCAAACCCTCCCATGGTCTGGCTGATTACTTTCCAGAGGGGAGCAGTATTTTGTATGTGTATATCCACCAGATGAAGCTGGTTACAGCCCTCCTTCATTACAGGATCAAACTTGCTCTTCGCTGGCATGAACTTCTTATTCCTCTGAGCATGCTGAACTTGTCTTTCATCTCATCTATGTTTTCAAGAAGTAAGACTAATGCTGTTCTCAGGCTTACGAAGCTCTGTCCGTACAGCAAAGCACTAGTTAGAAGAGTATGGATTTGCTGTATGACATACAGGTGATACCCATGCATATGCCTAAGACAATGACTCTCTGAAATGCACCACTGAAGTGTATTCATCCACAGAGGCAGAGCTCAGAGTAGGAAATGAAGAAATGAACCATTAAATCTGCAATATGAATTTGGGCAGTAGAATATGTAGTGATTGCTTGGATAGGAGTCTGGCCAGCCTAGTACCCATACTTTTGCAATCCCCTTTAGTGATCATAGAATCATAGAACCATTTAGGTTGGAAAAGACCTTTAAGATCATCAAGTCCAACTGCTAACCTAGCACTGCCAAGTCCACCACAAAACCATGTCCCTAAGCACCACATCTACATGTCTTTTAAATACCTCCAGCGATGGGGACTCAACCTCTGCCCTGGGCAGCCTGTTCCAATGCTTGACAACCCTTTCGGTGAAGACATTTTTCCTAATATCCAATCTAAACCTCCCCTGGCACAACTTGAGGCCATTTCCTCTTGTCCTATCGCTTGTTACTTGGGAGAAGAGACCGACCCCCCACCTCGCTACAGCCTCCTTTCAGGTAGTTGTAGAAAGCAATAAGGTCTCCCCTCAGCCTCCTTTTCTCCAGGCTAAACAACCCCAGTTCCCTCAGCCGCTCCTCATAAGACTTGCCCTCTAGATCCTTCACCAGCTTCGTTGCTCTTCTTTGGACACGCTTCAGCACCTCARTGTCTTTCTTGTAGTGAGGGGCCCAAAACTGAATGCAGTGCTGTCCAGCTGAAGGATGACCATGTAGCAAATGAATGGGGCAACCCCTGATACCATCTGGATGCTGGTCCTAGACTGACAAGCCTACAGAGTTGAGTGTCAGCAGGACTGAGCACCTCTGCCTTTATCTTGTGCTAGATGGATACGGGCCAGCTCCCACAAGCTGGTGGCCACTGGGGCATCGCTGTGCTGAGCTGGTATGACCTACCTTCCTCATACAGCTCTTATGATAGTGGAGCCAGAAAGGGTTTGCGTCTGGCCCGCTGGGGAGAGAGGTACTGCATCTCAGGTCTATCTGCCTCCATCTGTGCCCTTGGAGGGTGAGCACTACCTGTGGAAAGACAATGCAAAGAAAAGAGAGGGGGATGCTTCTTATAATGGAAGCTCTTCTCCCCTCCCCCTGGAAGAGCAACTATTTCCAGTAAGTGAGCAGGAAGACTAACCCCTGCCACCAGAGAGTATTTAGAAGTAATTGAATCACTGGATTAGCTAATGCAGCATCCATTAGGAGTCCATGCCATTCCCAGAGGACTCTGCAGCCATAAAGGAGCGCAAGGAAGCCCTGAGTATTTCATGAATGTACATAAACCTCCTGCTTCCAGGCTATAACTTGCTTCCCAGGTGACATCATGAAGGTGCTGTTGGCCCTCCTCCATTTCCCCTAGCATGAGGTCTGAGGTTGTCCAGATGGTCCTGAAAGGTAAAGAGAAGCCAAAGCAGTTGCTCACTCCTGCTATAGCTGATGTGGGGGTAGGGGAAATGACAGCAGAGCTCCCAACTTGGCTCCTTTCTGGGTTGAGAAGAGCAGTTGGAGTGTGCAGAAGCACTTGGGCATATCTGGGCTGGGGAGGCTCGCGCAGGGAGAAGCAGCCGGCACTAGACTTGGCCCGGGGCATGGCGCGCCTGGCAGATGGCAGGAAGGAGTGGGTGTGCAATGTGATGAAAGATTTAAACACAGAAGGCCAAGTCCTCAGCCAGGGGAAATGTGGCTTGCTGAGGATCCACTGACAGCTATTTCCATTTGGTGGCCGAAGCTTGTGCTAGCCACAATGTTGTTTCAGCTGGTTTCAGGCACTAAATCCGTGGTGGGGATTTTCTGTGTTTTGAGCTGGTTCTCTTCACTAAGGAGCAGCACCACCCTCCAGATGCTACAAACTTAGCCTGTGCTTTGAGTTCTGGTGGAGGAAAAAGGAGGAGCTGGCTTGGGTGATGGGGCAGAGATTTGAGTGCCATAGGTGAGTCTGAGGCTTCACCTTCTTCCAGATGGGTCCACTGGGTTCAGAGTGGGTAAAATGACTTTAAACAGTATAGGTTTCATGCCAAGACCATGCTTTCCAAAAAGAAAAGTGCAAGTCCAGCTACATGAGAGGCTTAAATCTCAGCAAAACAATACATGGGGCTGCTAATCCTAATTCACTTACACAAGCTGCTCTATCCGTTCTTCCACTTTTAAGTGTCCTTATTTAACAAGCAAAATAGCTAAAAGTTTGCATGACCAAGTCTTTTCCAAACTGAGAGCTGGTGAGCCATTTCTCCATCTCTCTCTCTCCCATGGTGACCAGTTCACACATGCAACGATGGGTTGCCTTGTGTTGCTGTGGGAAGGGGAGGCCCTGTGGCAATCTAAATATAGATGCACATAAGGAAACAAATGCTACCCTTGTAAATTTTGCCATCAGCAGCTGTAGTGGGACATACTATTGCTTAGCAGGAGATTAGTTTTGTAGGCTCTGTGTGTCTAAAGGGAGAATCATCTATTGTTTGCCATTTAAGATTTATTGCATCTCCGTTTAGACTGAATAATTTATCCTGAATGAGCCCTGAAACCCTTTGCCAGTTAAAGGGAGAAAAACCACTCCCCAGAAAAAAGCTTCACCCTAATAGGAAAAAATCAGCAGGCGACAGAGAGAGCGGAGGGGGTAGGTGATGGGTGGCGGCTGGTTGCACTGTTGGAGACCTCAATGGTTATGCATCTTTTGTCATTACTTTATAATGATGAACTCCGTCATTAGAAGCCATTCATTACCGCTTAGCCTGTGTGATCTGATGCTGATTTGATAGGATCCAATTTAGCATTTCACTCTGGGCTCCATTCCATAGCCATTTGGGTTTGGATGTAAAAGGCAGTTTGATGCCGCCTTGATAGTGTTTTAAACTGCCGTAAAAAATGCTGGCACGGCAGTTCAATAGTCACCTGACTAGGGGCAACATCATGGGCTTGCACTTTGAGGCTTTTCCTTGTCCTAAAACTCAGGCTCAGAGTGGGTGGGGGGTAGCTTGTGCCTGTTTTTGGATCATTTACGTGGTGAAGTACTTGGGCAGGAAGTGCAAGGAAGAGGGTGACCCTGCACCAGCCCCTGGGGCTCACCCAAATGGAGGAAACTTCGGAGGCAAAACTTCAGGAGACTGTTCTGCACCACTGAGATGTGTGCATGGGCATGGCTTCTAGTTTCATCCAGTTTAAGACAAGAGAAGAATTCTGAAATTTCCTATGTTTTTGGGGAAAGAAAATGACAGGTTCAAGACCTATCTCAATTGTTTCCCATTTCTTGGTGGCTCTTGAGATCAGGCTGTTTCCACTGCCAAATCACTGGGGTTGGGTGTATGGATTTTGAATAGAGCAAGACCTGCCCTAAACCTCATCATCAGACTGATTTTGGTTTTTTCCCTTTTTTTCCTCCTTTGATATCTGACTTCAATGCTGCTTTTGAACTTTCTGGTTCTTGAATCAAATGCAGCAAAGCACTCCTGTTTCCACCCAAGTGGAAGTGAGGATAGGAAAGATTCTCCTATGAACTCAGAGTCATCAGACACATGGACCCAAACATTTGAGGGCAGCTTTTCTCTAGATCACCCCTTGAACCTCCTCTGGGTTACCTTAGTCCAAAAGCAGTATCTATAGATGATTGACCTTTCTAAATAATGGGTCCTGCCCAAGACACTCACTCAATTTGAGTAATTTTCACTTCTTCTTAATTTCATTAAGCCAATGCCATCAGTCTCCTCCAGATTTTCTAGGCTGATGTGACTCAGAGTTAGAATAAGATATTTGAACATATGCCTACCTTGGAGCTACCTACCCACCATGTGTGCCATCCAATTGAAGAGGTGCAGCCATGAAGGAAAGAAGAATGGGTCTTTAATGGATAAGTTGGGGAATGGATCATTCTATAATTGCCCAGTTCTGCATACTTTCTCTCTAGGTATCTGCAGCTGCCCATCGTTGGAAGCAGGCTAGTGGGCTGGAGGAAGGATCTTTGGACAGACCTACTGCAGCCAGCTTGATTTTATGTTATTATGAGGGATAATATGAGGAGCTGTGGATGAGGAAGACCAGGTCGGGGCTTTTCACCTCCCTCTCTGTTGTCATAAGCCGTTCCTGTGGTCTTATATGGGACCAGACTGGAATCAGACATGCTCTGCGTAGAGTTATGGGTAGGAGTATGCTTTTCCATCTCCTGCCAAATGCAGTATGCAAGACCTATGAAAGCTATGATGGGTCTACCAGCATCATGTACAGTAGACTGCTGATGAAGCTACTAGTTTGCTCTCTTCTTTCTTGGTAACCATAATAAGCATCTGCTATATAATGAAAGGCATGACCAAGTGGTAAGAATGAAAACTAATGAGAGCATCATTGTTCTGCAGATTAGAGAGGTGAGTCCACCTCAGACCAGGAAGTAAGGCAGTTGCACTGAAGGAATCCAAGGGACCAAGGGCTAGAAATGAGAGACAGAAAGATCTATTAGATCATCTCATGGCCAGTACAAGATTGTTTCTGTACTTGCTGAGGGCAACCCAGTTTCAAATGATTCTAGTGGCCAGGGTATTTATCCACCCTTTAGGGATAGTGCTCCATGATATCTGCTAAGAAATATGTCAGTATAAAGCTCTTATTTTCCTTTACTTAGTTCCATCCAAACACATTATCTTCAGAGCTATTCTCAATAGACTTAGTGGCTCCTTGGTGTTCAGGACTCTAAATACTTGTGAATGTGCTTTGCTATCCACTAATATTTTTCCTGTAACCATATCCTACAAGTTCCTTTGGCTTGACCACAATTACTAAGGGAATACCAAAGGCTTTCACCTCCAGGTCTCTGGCTCACAAGTCAATCCGGACTAGACCAATGGCCAACTAAAAGATATTAACATTCGACAGCTGTTGGATGGGTTACATGACAGGGATGGCTGTCCAGGTCAGACGGTCACTTGTCCAGGGCAGATTGGATGTCTTTTCAACTGCTTGAGCAGAGACGAGCAGAAATGACAGAGCAAAAAGAGGAGAAATTGCATCAGTGAAATCATCCAGTATCTTTTCTATCATTCAAAGACGGGATCCCAAGTTCCCTTCATAAGAACTAACTTTAAAGAAGGAGTGAAAGACAGCAGGAAACCTTTTTTTTTTTTTTTCATGGAACACCATTGCAATTATAGCTGGATGAAGAAATTTCTACCTCTACCTCCTTAGATGTTTTCAGGAGGAGTTCAGTGAAAATATTAATTTGGGGAGAGAAAGGCTGGAAAATAAGAGACAATGGTTTCAGTGGACCACTCTCTGGTGCATAACGAGATTTGCTCCATTTTTTCTAGACTTCCTTGTTAGTCTGCATCTTCCTCTATCATCATAGTGTCCCTGAAAAAAGTTGGTGGTACATTGTTAGATATTTATTCCAGGCAGGGAGTCTCACACTGCGGGAGAATGGGGCTAAAGGCAAGTGAGCAATACTCCCATCCAAACATTCCAGGTTTGGGCCACTGAGCTGTTGGTTTTGGTGTTGAAGATACTGTTGGAAAAACAGTGTAGTTTGGAAAAAAAAAATGATTGCTTTGTGAAATAATTTGTGATGGAAAATTTTCAATTATTCCTAAATGCACTGCTGAAAAAGGAACATGCGGTATGTAACAGAAGAAGAGGCTGCAAAGGCATAGGTAGGGCTCAGAAGATGACAGCACAAAGGCTGGGTATGCCATAGGTCCCTGTAGCACTTTGACTAAGTTATGGTACAAGATTTCCAAAGAAATCAGATTTTCAGAAGTGCCTGACGCTTGAGAGCTCCCAGATTTTCAGGCCAGCTCAGTACCCAGCCTGTTGAGCTATCCTGAAAATTTGGCTTTCTTTGCAAGGCCTCTTTGGAAAAATCTAGTGAGTCTCTTCCCAGATAGTGTGATGTGCTCTTATGTCAACAGTTTACCTAGGAAACACGGTAGCACAAATTTAATCCATAGTCAAGCACAAGAGAGCGTGGTGGGAGGAACATGGTCCATGTAGTCCGATGCTCTGCAGGCACAAAGGGCATACTCCAGAGACATGGGGATGATATCAACTGGAAGTTGATTTGGGAAGAGAGTTTTTGCTAGTTTCTGTTCCCACTTGAGGATAGCTTTTGAATGAAACAGTGAGGATGTGGTTATGACATGTAACACACCAAACGTGGAAGGCCATTTTAACAAGTACTCTGTGGAGGAGATCATGGCCAAGAACTGCCAGCCTCCAGCCATACCCTATCTTCAAAATGGCACGTTATTTTTGTTCCCAAACATCGTCTGCTTTATTTACTTCATAAATGTTTTGGACATGTACAGCACCATGCACTATAAAGTCTGCATGAAAGCTGACAGCAATAGGGTCGCTTGCAATACAAAGAAAAATCTGTGTGAAGGCACAGACTTCAGTTGGGGATAACAAAGTATTGTGCTGGGGATGGAAAGAATGGTTGTGGTCTCTTCGAGGCCAAATCACAGCTATTTCAGTGTCAGAATGGCAACTTGTTGGAGTGCTTCAGAGTTGTCACATCACCGCTCTAACCTGGGGAAACTGAGAGCATTTTGAAGGGCTGTGTAAGATGGCTATTTGTGGACTGCGATGGCTGTCACCAGTGAAGGCTGCTTTGCAAGCAAAGGTGTTAGGGACTGAAATCAAACTCTGCAGGGTTAAGGGAGAACACTAAAGATTATTTGGGCTTTTACCTATCATCAGTTTTACTGAGTGTTAGTTTAACCACTTGAGAAAAGTCTTTTCCCTCACTGTCCAGACTATCTCCCAGCTTCTGCAGGATCTGAGTCCCTGGGAGCATCAATGCAGGTGTGAGCCAAACCAGTGCATCTGCTGCTGRAATTTGACGAGGAGAGATTTGTCCAGCAAAATAGTCCTGTTCCAGCCCAGGCATATAACTGTATTGACAAAAATGGGGAAGAAAAGATTCTTTTTGTTTGTTCGGCAGGGGATTTCTGTTTAATCAGCAGTTGTTTTCAAAACCAAACACTGTCTGCCATGAGCCAAGGTCCAGGAACATAAATATCTGGGCCTTCTTCCAGGGCTGTGGCTGAGCTCCAAACTGTTCGGGAGGAGGGAGGAGTTGAGAAAGTGGCTCCCGACGCTCCGCAGTTGGCAGGACTGGTGTTTGCAGCAGCACGGTGACAGTATTCATCTTCTCTGGCCCATGGTGTAGGATTGGGCTTGCTTTGTAAAGAAATTCAGTTATTTCTGTGTAATGGAGCCCCTACACTGGCCACCCAAAAGCAGACCASAGCGTCTTACATCCCAAGAAGAGGACCAAGAGCAAAGATTCCAGAGAGTTTTGATTAAGTCCCTACATAAGGGGGACTCCTGAAGGTGCACAAGTCAATGGGACCTGATGAGATCCATCCGTCCTGAGGTGGGTCCTGAGGGAACTGGCGGATGAAGTTGCTAAGCCACTATCCATCATATTTGAGAAGTTGTGGCAGTCCAGTGAAGTTCCCACTGACTGGAAAAGGGGAAACATAACCCCCATTTTTAAAAAGGGGAAAACGGAACACCTCGGGAACTATAGGCCAGTCAGTCTCACCTCTGTGCCTGGGAAGATCATGGAACAGATCCTCCTGGAAGCTATGCTAAGGCACATGGAGGACAGGGAGGTGATTYGAGACAGCCAGCATGGCTTCACCAAGGGCAAGTCCTGCCTGACCAACCTCGTGGCCTTCTATGATGGAGTGGCTACATCAGTGGACACGGGAAGGGCTACAGATGTCGTCTATCTGGACCTCTGTAAGGCCTTTGACACGGTCCCCCACAACATCCTTCTCTCTAAATTGGAGAGATATGGATTTGATGGGTGGACTGTCCGGTGGGTGAGGAATTGGTTGGATGGTCGCATCCAGAGGGTAGTGGTCAATGGCTCAATGTCCAGATGGAGATCAATGACAAGCCGATCCCGCAGGGGGTCTGTACTGGGACCAGTACTGTTTAATATCTTCATCAATGAAAGTGGGATCGAGTGCGCCCTCAGCAAGTTTGCAGATGACCCCAAGCTGAGTGGTGCAGTCAACATGCCTGAGGGACGGGATGCCATCCAGAGGGACCTGGACAAGCTGGAGAAGTGGGCCCATGTGAACCTCATGAGGTTCAACAAGGCCAAGTGCAAGGTCCTGCACCTGGGTCGGGGCAACCCCCAGTGTCAATACAGGCTGGGCGATGAAGGGATTGAGAGCAGCCCTGCCAAGAAGGACTTGGGGGTACTGGTGRATGAAAAGCTGGACATGAGMCRGCAATGTGCGCTYGCAGCCCAGAAGGCCAACCGTATCCTGGGCTGCATCCAAAGCAGCATGGCCAGCAGGTCGAGGGAGGGGATTCTGCCCCTCTGCTCTGCTCTGGTGAGACCCCACCTGCAGTACTGCGTCCAGCTCTGGAGCCCTCAGCACAGGAAAGACATGGACCTGTTGGAGCGGGTCCAGAGGAGGGCCATGAAAATGATGAGGGGGATGGACCACCCCTCCTATGAGGAAAGGCTGAGAGAGTTGGGGTTGTTCAGCCTGGAGAAGAGAAGGCTTTGAGGAGACCTTATTGCAGCCTTTCAGTACTTAAAGGGGGCTTATAAGAAAGATGGGGACAGACTTTTTAGCAGGGCCTGTTGCGACAGGACAAGGGG
>JAYKAV010003254.1:229968-258986 GCA_035582835.1 Phoebastria nigripes
AAAAAAAAGAAGAAAAAAAAGAAAAAAAGGGGGGGTTTCTCCGAAAGTGCACGTTTTTCATCAAAAATAATTTGGAACAAAAAGAAAGCACGAGTTTTCCTTAAAAACAGAGAAATACACCGTTTCCAAGTGTCTGTTTTTTCAACAAAACCTCAACATGTTTTACAGGAGCAACAGATAAACAAAGAAAATTGTTTTGCAGCTAGCTCAGGAGCTGGATTCTTTGGGAAATCTAGCCGTAAGCAAGCAGTCAGATTCAAAAAAAACTAAAGTGGAGCCACGATTGACATCTATACTTTCCGAGCTGCTGACGAGTGTTGTAACCAGAAGACTCTCTCACCACTCATAGTTTTTTGGCTTCTGTCATGCACTACATGCTCATGTAACAGCAGAAATGAAGTAACTCCACTGAAGTATTATAAAGTCCCTGTAACTGGATATCTTCAGGGACTTACTCCATTCCACATCAAATCCTAATGTCTTTTCTCCCATCTGTGCTTATTCCAAGAGTCCAGGCATCATCTTTCTCCCTCCTTTCATCCAGGCTTAGCACAAGTGACTTGAGCATCCACCAATTTTGGAGGTCTGGTGTACTGTTGTTTCCTTTTCCAGGTCTTTTAATAGGAAAAAGSGTACTTTTCCCCCACTGTTTATGTTCTGCTCTTGGTCTTGTTGCTGTCTGCTGTCTCATACAGTACTTTTGTGCCTTTGCTCTGTGCAGATGTTATTGCTCTTCTCTGCATTATAATAACAATTTGAGGCCCCAGCTGAAATCAAAGGCCGGTTGAGATGGGAACGGCTGGGGACCCTAGTGAGAGACATCTCTACCTGGAAGGCATTGGAGTATGTAAAGACTAGAAGAGGTTACAGTGAAGAAGGGGGTTGCTTGGGATTATACATAAGAGCTGAACGAAGCTGTGAGTGAAATGAGCCCCCAAAGTGCACCTTGAACCGTGTATATGCTGCTCTGCCTTTATCTCTGGAAAATACATGACACTGCTGGCATGGAAGGTCCTACCCATTTAAACTGGAATCATATTTTTGCCTTTGCAAAATTCAAGCTGTAAAAAGTCCATCACAGTCAAGTTGACAAAACAACAGCACAAACACTGCAGCACATAGGGCAGGTAGGACCAGAATGAGAGTTACCATCAGCCGCAAGGAGATTGATCATCCAGGAGGGTTTTTTTTCTCCTTGTATCCATTGAAAACTTGATATAGCTTGAGCAGCTGATGTTCTAAGTGTGTGTGGCTTTCTGGTTTTTGTGGGGKTTTTTTTTGTTGTTTGTAATTTCTTTGAAAGACTTGAAAAAAGTCRAGTTTCCATCAGTTTACAAAGGAGGAGACTTGATGTGGTGGATTTAGATTCGGATGCCATGGTAGCCATTGTCCCAGGAGACTAGAAAACACAACTGTGAGAGATGTAGGTTGACAAGTACATCTTAAATCCGACTGTATCTTTTCCCTATTAATAAATGAACAAACTAAAATCTTGAGAGTAACCCTGATGAGAGAAGGTAGTTTAAGAATACAAAGATATAAGCTTTTTCTTTGTAGCATAGAGGCAAGGCTACTGAGTAGTGAGTGAGGGCATCTCAAGCCTACCCCAACCACTGATATTTTGGGTGATTTTGAGTGAATCCCTGTCCTTTTCTTCTTTTTTCTGTTTAGACCATACATTCTTCAAAGCTGGGGATGCATCTTTCTGTCTGGTGTGCACCTCGGCTGCAAACCAGCTTCATGTTGGAAGAAAGTCTCTATTTCCCCCATTCCTTCTCCAGCACCTCACCCTGGTCTCAGTGGGAAGAAGGTCTGGCTGCGTTGGCCACAAGACAGCAGTGATGAGGCCTGAGAGGTCCTTTGGTATCAACCCTAAAGGTGCAGGACTGGGAAATCTTTTTATCCCTGCTGCAGAGAGGCAACTGAAGCATCAAGTGTGTTGGCCTGCCTTTTCCAGTCCAGTTACCTGCAGATTTTAGCATGGCTAATGGCAATGCAGCAAACAGGCATATGTTTTGGGGAAAAAAAATTCTGGTGGCTTACCCAAGGTTACTCAGAAAATCAGTAGCAGAGGCAGTGATGAAACTAAAGTTCAGATAAGCTTTTTTATGACATGCTCATCTAGTCCATACTTTGGAGCTCCATTTGTTCAGCCAGGCTGAGATTGCAAAGAGGTGAGGAAGAAGGGGAGGAACCACCATAGACAGTGCTAACAAGGAGCCAGCTGGGCAAACAGCCATGCTGCAAACTATTTGTAGGGCAAATGAAGGTGGGAGAGAGTAGGGAAGTTGCACTTGTGTATTCTCTGTTTTCTCCACCTTCATTTCTTTGCATCCATCTCAGCTAGAAGGAGAGGATCGAAGCCAGAGAAATTTGCTTTGGATCGACTGACACTTTATTTAAATTAAAATAAAAAATCTGTTCTGTTTTGTTTTTCCTCCAGATGAATATTAAAAGGTGGCATAACTGACAATCCAGCCCACTACAACTTCGCCTCCTGTTTGGAGCTAAAATGGAACAAATTTAAGTCATTTTCTTACTGTGGGCATAAAAGGGACTGTGGGCCTCTAATCACTGCCTGTGGGTTTAACTCAGCCATCCATAAACTGCAATATCCACTCATTTATTCCTTTTCATTCAATTGCCTCCAAATTGCTTCAAACAAGCTCTGTGGCTGCTGGGGAAGGAGAAACTCTGCYTGCTTCTCATTAGAGTGGACAGGAGCAAGGAGGAGCGAAACGGGAGCTCTGTGCCGTCTGTCTCTGCCCTTCCTTCCTTCCTTTCCTTCCCTCTGCAGAGCAAAGGTGATCGAGGACACTTCCACCGAGCATGATAACCCACCGTTTGCYGCTCTGGGCCTTGCACAACCCATTAAACACATCGCTGAGTGCTTCTGAGTGTTGTGTGAGGTGTAAAGCTGCTTTCTGTGCCTTTGGACGAGGAGCAGAGCAGGGGCAGGGTACKGCTACTCTGGGACAAAGCTCTGTAGGTTTGACTGGAAGGTGTGAGCAGTTGGAATGCGAGGGATGGAGGCAAGTTCCTACATAAAGGCAAGAAACCACAGCACAGTTTGTGCATCTTCCTAATTCCTACGCATACACAAAACACAGTAACGTTGGGTTTCTGCCAGAAGTGGTTGCAACGGCAATCCATGGTTTTTTTTCCCAAAGGTTACCCAAGAATTTTGGGGTTGCAGCCTCTGCCTAGAAAGCCAAAGGGGTGCATCTACACTGTCAGCTTAAATCCCTGGGTGGCTCCTATACCCCGGTCCCCACGTTGCTCAACGGTGCATGTCTGTTAGCTCACCTACTGCTTCATAGTTGGTATGGTCCCCAAAGGCACAAATCCCCTTGTGCTTTTGAGACAAAGCCTGAACGTTTTCTTGGGGGATAGCTTTTACATTTCAGGCATTTTGGAGAATAAAATCCACCAAAACATAATTATTATGTCTTAGGGCCATGGACAAGCCATGGATTCAGTGCTCTGCAGTGTGGACATGGCCAATCCACCCTAAAGGAGCTAGCCATGAGGCAGTGCATACAGGCCTTTCCCTATTGCTGGCCAGCAAAAATCTGAATTTACCCAGCTGTTTTTCTCCATCCTAGATGTGACAAGCTGTGCGCTACCGGTGTCTTCTCTAATCCCTCTCCACATCAGCTGGCACAAGGAGAAACATCTTGAGATGTTTTCTGAGTTGCAGGCTGATGCTCTGGACACAAACTTCCCAGAAACTGGGCTCCGCCACTGGACATCTTTGCTGGTCCTTTCCCAACCTTCACTTTGCTAAGAACAGGCAGAAGAACTGGGGCATAAAAGGTCTTCTTCACGCTCCTGCTCGATCACTGGGCTAAGCATGGACCCACCAAAGATGGGGATGGTAGCTGCATGCAGGGAGGCTTTGCAAAGCAACCCCCTCGTTTTCTCCAGCACTCACAGGGCTCCAGCGAGCAAAGCAGCTAGAGCAGAAAATACTGCATTGCACCAAAGGCACAAAGACAGGGGGAGAGAGAGAGAGAGAAATCCCACAGTCTGACAGGCAAAGGCTGTGACTGTCCCATTCCTGACAGGCTGCTGTGCGGTGCGGTGGACGAAGGCTGAAAGCATGCACAGTGCTCAGAAAAGCACCAGTCTGGCCCTGTGAATGTTTATTGTGGTGCATTTCATGATGAGCTGCCCTGAAAGCTTCTGTCGGCTCAGGCACCTTTGGCATCTGCAGACAAGGAAGGAAACATTTCCAGCTTGCTGCCTGGAAATGAAAACTGTGATATTGGCTCAGCGGAGGGAAAGGGTCAGCGGAGACAATGACAGCCCATTTTCTACAAGCAGTTTCTCTGCTGAGCTTTCCCATTTCTGTCCCCTTGGCTCTACCGTGGCCATGAAACCCCTTTGCTCTCTGCCCTTGGCACCCTGCAATGAGCTGGGTCAGTCGCGCACCCTCCATCCACCACTGCAGAAAGTCTCTTTAGATAGGGATAACAGTAGCTAACCCAAAGTATGGGCASTGAGGTAGTGACAAACACCAGCAGCTGAGGCTGCTTGCCATCAGCCTTACCCAGCATCCTCAGTCTGGGTCTGGTGCTACATTTGCTACGTTCACATCATCCCTACCGAAATCAGGGTGAGCTTCTTCTGGCACAGTGATAGCTGAATGCTGGAGGAGGAGGAGAGAAGGCTGCTGCCCATCCTAATGGTCTTGGCCATGAACCCAGTCTCTAGAACTGACCCTAGGAAACCTGCAAAGCCAGATGAAGGGTGCTTCCTAGCTGCAAGCACAGGGCAAAAAAAAAAAAAAAGAATACAAAAGTATAATGCTCTTATATTATCAGTGATCAAGCTGATAACTGAAAGCTGCAGCTTAACTGTTGTTTCAAAATAAGCCATACAGCCAATGATTTGATCTCCCAGCCTGGTCTCCTGGCACTGTCCCCCTTATGCTGGTGCATGAATATGCATGAGCCTCCCCCTTCTCACACCAGTCACTACTACACAGCGAGGTCTCAACAGTACCTACGAAGCTCTACCRATCCCCAGGAAAGGCTGCTGTGATCTTGCTCTTTTTCATAGCTGGCAGAGTGGGGTGAGAAATCCTACTTCCATTTTACGCATGTGGAAAACCAGCAAAGGCACATTGGTGCCCATGGAAATGAAGGTCATGTATGAAGTCACTGTCAGGTCTTCTGTCTAGTGTCCAGGGCAGTTGGCCATTCCCTCTCTGCTAGAATCATAGAATCATAGAATCATTAGGGTTGGAAAAGACCTCTAAGATCATCGAGTCCAACCGTCAACGTAACACCACCATGCCCACTAAACCATGTCTCTAAGCGCCTCATCTACACATCTTTTAAATACTTCCAGGGATGGTGACTCAACCACTTCCCTGGGCAGCCCGTTCCAATGCTTGACCACTCTTTCAGTAAAGAAATTTTTCCTAATGTCCAATCTAAACCTCCCCTGGCGCAACTTGAGGCCATTTCCTCTCGTTCTAGAAGACCATCCTGGTCTTATTAAAATCAGTTACCATTGTCATTGGGAGACAAGTCAGGTCTCATATTCAGACTGGTGATTCAAATTGCGGATGGTTGCATCTTTTTCTCCTCTTGACCCCCTGGGTCACAATGGAGGTGAGTCACTGAATAGCCCTTGGCTGGTGATGCTCCATCATTGTGGTACCAAAGCAAGGCACCTAGAGTAGGCTATCTGAACATGACCCCTTGTCTTGCACACATGCTTAATATCCTTATTAGGATATTCTTCCTTATAAGGAAGAAATTTTTTACAATGAGAGTGGTGAAACACTGGCACAGGTTGCCCAGAGAGGTGGTAGATGCCCCATCCCTGGAGACATTCAAGGTCAGGTTGGACGGGGCTCTGAGCAACCTGATCTAGTTGAAGATGTCCCTGCTCACTGCAGGGGGGTTGGACTAGATGACCTTTAAAGGTCCCTTCCAACACAAACTATTGTATGATTCTATGATTCTATGATCCTTGCACACTAAGGATAAGCAATAAGGTTTGTCTCAGAAGTAGTTTGAATATCCAGGCACCCTCCAACTAGGAAACGGAGGCAAGAAGGAAGGTTGGAGATGAAAAAAGACAAACAAACAGAAAAAAAAAAAATCATGAATTTAAGCTGTGAAAGGCAATAATATCTCCTGCAGAGACAGTAAACAGAGATGAGCTGTTTCAACGAGTACCTGGTAACAGATCCTTGAATCAGTGAAAGCTCAGAGTAAGGAGGAGGAGGGAGGCAGGAGTACAAAATGTATCTTACTAACAGAGAAAATTACGTGAATCTTTTTCTTCTTATCTTCTTCATTGTCATTGTTCATCTGAAAATCAAAATCACATAATATTGTGTGTCTCAGAAAAGACAAATGACAGTGCCAGCAGAAAACGGGGTGGGGGGAGCGTTCAAAACCTCCTTGTGGATGGATTCCCGAGGTAAGCAGCAAGGGTTCAATCCTGCACATGTATGGGATGGCACCAAATCCATTGTACTCTGGATAGGTGCTGGGTGT
Organism: Phoebastria nigripes; assembly: GCA_035582835.1. Classification (NCBI taxonomy): domain Eukaryota; kingdom Metazoa; phylum Chordata; class Aves; order Procellariiformes; family Diomedeidae; genus Phoebastria; species Phoebastria nigripes. The sequence continues at coordinate 236,487 of JAYKAV010003254.1, forward strand.
GTGTACAACTGGCAGGCCTTGCCCAAAGTGCTCAGAACCCCAAGAGAGGTAGGAGTAGAGAGAGTACAGTGTAATAAGGAGTGGTCACAACATACCAGGAAACCATCTCATCTGATGGCTGCCCATTGACTTTGGAGAAATGCCCAGACAAAGGGCAGGAGAGCTGCCCAGTTAAACCTGTAAGGCCATGATGCAGGAGACCATTCTTGCTCTGTGCAAACTCTTTTAAGACACTCAGTCATTCTTTGCTCTTTCCTCCTGCTTTCCCTTTGAAAACCAGGGAGCTAATTCTAGCCCACTTTGGGTAGGGATCAGAGACATTTGTCCTTAATCTGTTGCAAAACCTCCAGTTGAAACACAGTGGACAAACCTTGAAAAGGGTCAGGCTTTATAGATGGTACGTATGGAAGGATCAAGTGTAGACTGGAGTACGGAGACTGGAAATCAACTTTTGAGGGAATTTGGAGGACTTAATACTTACGTGGCCTGTAGGAAACATTTCAGAGGGGTTTGACATCCAGAGGGTTAGGCTTGTGCTTCCTGAAGCTCCATCCCCTTTAAGGTAGATGAAATTGGCCCTGTGAAAAAGAAGCACCCAAGAATCTCTAGTTACTTTTGATAATCGGAGAACTCTTCTGTCAAGAAAAGGTCAAAGCCAGAAGATGGGATGCATTATATTCTCCTGCCTAGCAGAGTAATAAATTCCCAGTACTTCTCCTCAACCTGGGTGGAGACTTCACATTGCAATCGGTAGTGGGCTTCTCTTTCAGCACTGTTGGTAACTCTCTGTTTTATTGATCATCATATCATCATCTTGCTACCTCTATTCTACATTATTTCTAGAGTGGGATTTTCTGAGTTGTCGTAGCTTAGGAATCCTTTTTCATGAGACWTGACTCCAACATCACTTTTTAGGGTCTTATGGTGAGATGATACAGATACTGCATCAGAGCTAATCAGCCTTCTTTCCCTTTCTAGTCAATGGAGAAGGACAAGCTTTTCTAAGGTTCAGGTTGACTGATCTGTTTAACATTTGTATTTTAAGATGAGTTGCACTTACTTGTGGTTATTTGTCTTCAGGGGGCACCAGGTGATCAGTTTGGATGTGGCTGGTTGGATGGAAACCCACCCTTAGCATCTATGGATTGAAGCACAGCAACAAACAAGGGGCTGTGCCAACGGTGACTTTAAACTTGCTCAGCTATTGAGGAGGTGGATGCTGTGTGGGGAAGCTTTCAGTTGCTCTTAGGCTTGTCCGAGGGCAGACAATAATAATGGGTTAATATGGAGTGTGTGCATGTTGTTAATTGTGAATGTCTGGCTGGAAACTCAAGGTTTGAACCTCGCCGATAGCAGAAGGGATGGGTCAGCAGTGCAGTGATGTCCTTGCTCTTTTGTGCAGACCCCGGAGATTTGTGCTTCCAGCGTAGGAAGCACCAGGTTCAAATCTCTCCATCAGCCAGACAAGGGGCAATTATATTTGAAAGGCAAGTGTCAGGTACCAGTAGCTTCCTCACATTTTCTCATGTGGCCCATTAACATCTGTGCCACGTTAACCATCTTCCACAAACTTCTCCAGACTGGGATCTTGCTTGTTGGTGTCAGTGCCTCTGGATAAATCAGTCAGAGGTGTCCAACCTTTCCAGCCTGAGGGCTGAGCACACTTTTTCACAAAGGCCACAGGGTCATCATCGATGCTGTAACTAAGCCAAGGCTCTACCAGCTGAGCTCCAGCCCTTCTCTCCTTGAGGTCTGTGAGCCCCGCTGGGAGAGGTGACAGCCAAAGCTGCCCCCTCCTCATCATGTCACGGTGGGCTATCTGCAGAGGCATGGCTCAGGACTCCTCCCAAGACATATGAGGACAGGCTCTCCTTTCCCCCTGTCCCAGTGTGGGATGCTAAGGTTTAAGTCTAGGCTCTGACACCTGCAGTGCCCATAAGTCAGATCAATACCATTAACGGCRTGAGCGGAGATGCCTTGCGTAGCTYGCTCTCTGCTCTCAGCTCCTCCAAGGCCACCTCTCCTTCCTGAGTTGTTCAGAGCAGCTGAGCTGGGACAGAGGCCGGGAGAAGTTTGGAGTCAGATATGAGAAGGAAAACGCCTGCCAGCATCGTCAGCGCTGTTCGCTGAAGCTGAGCATGTTTGAGCATCCGTCGGCATCTGAGCAGCGTATCTGACRCACTGTGCACCTTGCGGGTGGACCCTGCGTTGCATATTCAGTGGGTTGATCTGTGCATACCTGGGGATCGGTGGTGAGAGGTTTCTAGATGCCAAGAAGTTTTCTCCGTATCTGCTGAACTGCTCTGGACTTGACCACTGTGCCTCTACAGGCGTGGTGTTGCTGTGCTCGCTGCTGTTTACAACCGCTCTGTGTGAGTTCAGCCTGTTTTCCTGCAGAAATTAGTTGCCTTGGTAGTGAGTAAAGGAAACTTAAAACATTTTAAAGAAAGATGAATGTGAATGTGTGATGCAGTTACCATAAACCAGCCTTTAACTGACTCCCACACAAATACATTCATTGAACAGGCACTGTTCTCAGCTCCTTTTTTGCACCTTTCTCCCTACCCCCAATTCACCACCACCTCTTAAATCCCACGCCTGCTGCTTTCCGCGCAGTCAGAGGACAGATGTGTTTATTTGCACGGTGCTAGGCTGTGATTCCTGACTTTCTTGCAGACTTTTTGAAGCACTGGGCAAGTTATTTGCCTGACACCCTGTATGTCAAGTCCTGCTCCTGTAAAACAAGCAGGGGATGATGCTGGGAAAATAAATATGGCACTGGCTGGCTGTACATAAAAATAGCGGTGATGGTGGGGAAGTTTAAGCACCAAGCTGTGTGCTTGTTTTGCTAAGGACTTGCAATGAATTGTGCTTATTTCATTCAGATTCTGTGAAGCTTTGTGGGAAATCATCCTTGGGCTATTGTTATCCATCCTGGCCTTTAGAAAGGCATCAAGTTATGCTGGCTTATGCCAGCTGAAGAAATACTTCCCTGTTAAAACAGATTTTCTCTCTTTCACAAGCTACCCAGAGCTAGGACAACACAGGATATCCCCATCCTATGGACAGACACTGCTATTATCTAGACTCTTTGCACATCATTAGTTTGAGAGCTATAATTGCAATCACTAGTCCCCTCTGCTCTGCAGAGGAAACATGGCTTTCATGTTTCTCTCCCAGCACGGTGAAAAATGAAGGGAGAAGAGGTGGAGGGTGCAGGAAGGGTTGGCTCTAGGACCTGAAATAGCCTTGAAAACTGGGCAAGAAAAAAATCAGAGCTAGGCCTGCAGGGGGAAGGAGGGAGATGGCTGCGGCTGCCTTCTATCACCCCGATGCCTCTTGACGTTATTTAGGAGGCAACTGAGGTAAAGCCTCAGATGCATATGAACGCTCTTGCATATATACGTGCTCCCCTTGGCCTTGCTTCTGACCACCACTATAAACAAGATTTTCTCCCCATTTCTCCCTCCCATTCATCTGAAAAGAGCAGTATGAGCCAGACCTAAATCAAGGCGCTCTCTGGGTGCTTAGGGGGGACGTGGGTGCTTTCTCAGCAGGATGGGGATGGAGGATAGCCCTCTCCTGAGGGCTCCTCCTGGCCTCATCAGCAACATCACAGGCATTGCTCACAGGTTTTGGAGGGGGATAGAGCACAGTCAGGGCAGATCCCTTTTTCTTGCTGTCACCATTAATTTTTTTAACCTCTCTGGGACTGCAGGGGCTGGTCTGGGACTAAAAGAATAAGGGAGAGCAGCTGCCTCCATTTTAGGAGGGAAGGGCAGATGTTGCTCCATCACAAGCTTGGTTTCTCAAGTAGGGGTGATTTTGAAAATCTGCTAAATAACCTCAGTTGAAAATAACCCTTAAAGACCCATACCCCCTTCCAAAAAAGCACCCACAACCTCCAGAAGGTTCTCTTTTGCCCAGATGTTTCAGTGACATGTTTTTCGGCGTGGTCCCACAAGCAGCTCTCCTGGCCCACTTTGTGGATGTGGGAAGAAGGAGCTGGACAGTGAGGCAGAGGTTTCCTAAGCTGACTTTGCAACAGGAAAAGAGATTTTGTGAAATTGCCCTGTAAGCAAGATGCACAAACCAAGAGCTGCCATAGGGGTAGGAGAGGAGATCCATGGATCTGGGATGCTGATCTTGAGTACAGGAAAGCCCTGGAAAGCTGTAATCTTGAAACCTTTCATTGCAAGGAAATGCTTTGCATGAAATATAACTTTGCCTTGTGCTTCAAAAGCATCCTCAAGATTTGTGCATGCCCAGTATTTCTTCAAGAGAGTGAAAAAAAAAAACCCTCATCCCAAAGCAAGGTGCTCCTCTAGGGTGTCCACAGACAATAGCACATCTGCTGGGTACCAAATAGCGAGGAAGAGGTGGCTGGTGCTGCTGAAAAGGTACACTCATGGGACAGTCCCCTTCGGGGAACTAGGCCCATCTGTGGAGCAGCCATCATTTGGGATGGTGCCATTAGAGATCATAAATAAAATGGGACATGTGGACCTCTAGGGAAATAAGCCTTGGTTCCGAGCACAATGCAAAAAGACAGCCGCTTTCCTTTTATTTATAACAATGCTGCGTGCCCATCTGACCCCTGCTCACACATGCATACACACGCTGATGCATGTACACTGTTTCAGGGCAGATTTTCACCTCAAGCAAGTGAGGCAAGGGAAAATATACAGCAAGTTCAGAGCAGCAAGAACCAAATGCTTTTTTCTTTTTTTTTCTTAAGAAACCACTGACCTCAAGCCATTTCAGACCTTATAATATATATGGAGAAGTATGGATCCATCCCTTTGCTCCAAAACTAGAGGTGTAGGAACTATATCCAGGTATCTTTTGTAAGCAAAAGAGAATAACCCTGCTGACTTGAGTATTTCCTCTAAGCAATTCCTTCAGAGAGCCAAGGAAATCTGTTTTGCAGTCTACCATAATCTGCAGGCAGCACAAGAGCAAATTCATCTCTTTTTATGTTTTCTCACAGCAAAATGTAGACTTTCATTCCCAGCACTGCTGAGAGTCATTGCAGCAACATCACTGTCTGTCTGTCTGTCTTAATCATTGCAGTCCCATTATTTCACATTCTCTCTCTGCTCTGCTTTTTTTGTGCCTTTAACATTTCAGTATTGATATTTCCTTTCCACTTTTAGGTGGGATGATACGATAGATGATAACTACCACCTTAACCAAGCTTACAGTCAATAGCAATAGATCCAACAGGCTCCAGCTGTCAGTCTCTCTGCTGTCTGCTCTATTTCATTTCCCATATTTTTCATCCCCCAAGGAAGATTTCTTTCCTCCCCTCCCCTCCTCCTAAGCCCCAGCCCAAGCAGAATGGGCAGCATTTCTTTTTGCACTTCACTAAAGCAGTTACTAGATGACCAGCAAAATGCTGTTATAAACCATTCCCCGGTGTCAATGCCCCATCATTGCAGGAGGTGAGGTCCAAAGCGAGATTCATCTCACCACCACACTGAGCTATTCTCCCTCCATGCACCACTGAAAGCATTTCAGACATGAATCRTCTCATCCTAAAGGAGACATCCATGCTTGGGCAGATGAACTTCATGCTGTGAGTGCCTACTTCTGTTCCCTGATTGTGAAGATAGTCAAGGAGGATTTGGTCAGCTAGAAATGCCTCCATGGTTGATCCTTGAGCATAGGTGGGATAGACCCCAGGTTGCTTTCAGTGCTAGGTGGGAATGCATCTTTCTGTCAGGAAACTGCCCCGGGGTAAGCTATGGGCCATAAGCAACTGCTTACTGCTGGTGTCTACCTTAGGTATCAGCTCTAGCTCTTTACACTGGCTGTCTGTAGAGCCAAGGTCAGAAAGCTCTGGTGTAGATGCCAGGTCAGTTAGTTACATCATCTAAATTACRCATTTCTATGAAGAGGTTTGAATGCAACCCTGCAACTCCCTGTGAGACTGTACTCCCAAGAAAAACAGTGGTATTGATAACCACATCTCTTCCCTGTCATTGCCGAGGCAGTTCTCTCTTGGAAGGACAGTATGGAAATAGAAGAGCTGGAATATGGAGCTGCAAAGACTTAGCTGATGGGTGTCCACCTGGTCACTGCAGGACATCCTGGTCTCACTTGTCCCTCATCTTCCTTGGAGACTCTTCATGAGTGCGTTTCTCATGATCCCACACAGGCTGTCTGTCGTGGTTTAACCCCAGCCAGCAACTAAGCCCCACACAACCGCTCTCTCACTCCGCCCCGGTGGGATGGGGGGTAGAATCGGAAGGGTAAAAGTGAGAAAACTCGTGGGTTGAGATAAAGACAGTTTAATAGGTAAAGCAAAAGCCACGCACGCAAGCAAAGCAAAACAAGGAATTCATTCACTCCTTCCCATCGGCAGGCAGGTGTTCAGCCATCTCCAGGAAAGCAGGGCTCCATCACRTGTAACGGTTACTTGGGAAGACAAATGCYRTCACTCCAAAYGTCCCCCCCTTCCTTCTTCTTCCCCCAGCTTTACATGCTGAGCATGACATCATATGGTATGGAATACTCCATTGGCCAGTTGGGTCAGCTGTCCTGACTATGCTCCCTCCAAGCTTCTTGTGCACCTGGCAGAGCATGGGAAGCTGAAAAGTTCTTGACCAGTGTAAGCACTACTTAGCAACAACGAAAACATCAGTGTGTTATCAACATTATTCTCATACTAAATCCAAAACACAGCACTATACCAGCTACTAGGAAGAAAATCAACTCCACCCCAGCCAAAACCAGGACACTGTCATAGGTAAGAGCAAGTACCTGTTTGTAGTCATGGGTGTGTAGTGCCCAGGAGTTTGGGATTGCATGGACAGACAGAGCGGCTGAGCTTAGACTCTGCCCAAGACCACGTACAGAGTAAGTTCAAGAAGAGACTTGGAAGGATTTGTTTGGTCAAAGCACCCACTTAAGGAGCCAAAGAAATACTTTTAGATATAAAAGTGCTGCAACTCAAGGTATCAGGAGCATAAACTTTGCCTCTATCACCAAATAAATAAATAAATAAATCATTCTTCCCTTCTGTTTGGACTGGAGCTGTTTGTGAGAAAGCAAAAGAAAAATAGAGCACAGACATGTAACTGATCTCATCAAATGTAGGCCATCTAAAGGTTGTGTGTCCAGGCTGAGCAAACCTTAGGTCTCCCTGCAGAAAAGGAGAGTTTCATTCCAGCCTAAGGTTAGCATCTGGGATGAAACATCCCCTGGAGATGTCACTTTCTTTCCATCCTCTGGCTGGGAAATCAGTCGGAGTTTTTATTCAAATAAAACTATGGGGTTCTGTGTTTAAAATCCTTTCAGTTGTTTTCTTGGGAGCTCCCTGTGAAGGTCGTCTCAAAGCCGTGGCTGATTCAGACTCCCGTGATAACCTCCAGTGCCAGGCAATATAAACCAGCTTAGATATCAGCCTAACCCCTGAGGACCTACCCAGAACCCAAGGAGGGTTCCCACAGCCCACGTGCCTCAGGCTGTTGAGACACTGAGAGCAGTTACATTAAAACTTGATATTCCTTTCAGTGCAATTATGCTGGTGGGGAAAAGCATCACACAGGCTGCAGAAGCAGCATGCAGAAAAGCTTGATGAAAGAAAGTCTCAGGGCTCCTCGCTGAGAGAGGGTTTGTGCTCAGAGCAAGGGAACCCTCTCCGGTAGTTTGATTACTTTTGTAATCAGCAAAATAGGTTGAAGGAATTGTATTTCTTTAGCCAAGAAAAGAGAAGCCAAGTGGAGATAGAATAATAGTCTTCCAGGAGACTAAAGATACTTGAAAAAGTGATGAGAGCAATTCTTCTAGTCCACTTGGAGAAAAATAAGAAGAAATGAGCTTAATTTTCAGCAAAGAAGTTTTAGTTTGGATACTAGGGGAGACTAGAAGTTGTGTTCACAACAAAACACTAAAATTGCTTAACAAGGGAGGCTGTAAAATCTCCTTGATTAGGGGTTTTCACAAATAGTTTGGATAAACTTCTGTTGAGCATGACCTAGATGTCCCTGATTCAGCTTTGGTCCGAGGGACTCAACTGTATTTCTGTGATTCTGTGGCTTGATACATTCCTTGCAGAGAAAGATGATTACCTTAAAAAAATACTGATTCTACAGTTAATTTCTCTTTTTAGTAGAAGCCTTGGCGTTTTTGGCTAGCTGCTCGCAAGGGTAACAGCAAAATGCTCCATTCTCCCTTAGTGTAATTCATCATCTCTGCACATCCAGACTGCAGGACGGTAAGGTTGACTTTAGGCTGAAACCTCGCAGTCTAGGGCTATACTCCAATTCTATCTATATCTCTCTGTATGTTACCTCCTATGGGCAAACTCAGGGTTATTCTCTGCACTTCTCTTTACCAGAACTCTCTGAGTTGATCTCCAAAGGCACTACCAGTCTCTGCTGGGAAAAGCTGTCAGATTTAGAAGCAATTCTGTCTACCTTAATGTGCCCTTCAGTCCAAATAGTCTCCAAAGGGTAAAACTGGACTAGTCCCGCATGAGCTGACATGATGGCAAAAGGAGTCTGCTACCAACCTTGTGGCTCCCACTTCCATAATCATGTGTCTTTTTAACGACTTGGCTAGAGATGCTGCCTGCAAGGCAGCCTTGGGAATTCTTCCATTTTTGAAAGGCCAGGTTAGGAAGATAAAGATATTCAATGATCAGTATATGCTAAYGCTAAGCTATGATGTTACTGACAATTGTCAGGTTACTTCCCTTAAGACTGGTTGTATCTGGTGTTTCTGTACAGTGTATTATAGGCTAATTAATGCTGTTAATGATAATGGTTCTACTGCGAGAAGCCTGGACTATTATCTCTATCTATCTTCTTGTCACCTTCCTTTTATCAAACCATTAAAGGAAAGCAGGCTATCTAATGGGGCTATCAACCCCTAGCACACTAATTCACTTACATCCATATGGAAATAGAAAGCACTCTACAGATGCAGGATGGATGCTTACACTAATTGTGGAGACTCCACATTGGTCTTCTGGCTTTCATTGTATGCCTTTCCCTTGCACTTTGAGCCGTGATCCAACTCTTCTCAAAGTTGGAGGGCAATTTATCATCTGCAGTGCACATCTTCGGCGGTTCAGATTTCAATCTGTCATCTTTAATATCAGTTGGAGACACATATATTGTACATTCTTCTAAACCACAAATCAGCAAAGCTGCTCCTTCTTTTTTCAATCTACCGTGAAGCAATTATAGTGGTTGGAGACCATTCGTATTACTGGCACTGCAAAGAAGAGGGTAAGTGATATTTCATTTGGGGAAACTAATACTCAGTTGAGATATTCTTTCCAGGTCAGTCACTACCCCCAAGTGAGAGAGCAGGAAATTCTCGACATTGGCTTCTTGACAAAAGGAAAAGGGGTCTTTTGTGTTTCTGTGGTGGTGGAAAGAGCCACAGACACCTTTCCCAGGGGAGAAATGATCACAGCAACAGAAATCCATTGGACAGATAAAAGCAAACTAACCTTATGCTCAAAAGCAGCATAAATAGAAGCTGGGGAGGTCTGAGGCACATGCTGCAGAAAGAGCCCCTTTCTGATACGTGTCTCTTCTCTGACAAAACAGCTTAATATTTTTCTCAAATGCAGGGTTGAAAGCTGACTTTGTAAAGGAAATGTTTAAATAGAAAGAGTTTGAAGAAGATGTAGGGATAATCTTCAGGGATCAGACATTATTGCAGGAAACTTTGGAGAACATAGGTACAATCCAGCCATTAATCTTACCATTGCCAATCCTAAGTGCAGAAAGAAAACAGTTCAGGATTTGAAAAGCAGTGACATCTGGGGTCCTTCTACAGCCCTCTGGTTTCACACCCTTGAGGGCTCACGTGTCCTAGCTTTGCTCCTTAGCGACAACCGCACGGTGTTTGCTTTCTAACATACAGTCCTTTCACTGGTTCAAGACACCACTAGACATTGTGAGGCTGGCAGTAAAATCACAAATGCTAGCAGAGCGGCACTAGTGTCTTCCACCAGTCCTCTGCAAACTGCAAGCCTGGGTTTTTTTTGTTTTGGTTTTTTTTTTCATATTTTTACACCTGGGGAGCTGTGATTCCTGTGGATTTCCTTCTGGCTGCCACGCAGGCGAGAGCCAAGTCTCATCTGTATGCAACATAGAGGACTTGCTTTACGCGACAGCAGTGAAAGGCAGATGTACAACCCTGGTTCTCATCAGCTGAGGACAGGGAGTCAGGAACGGCAAAGTGCTGTGAGATGTGAATCAACAATATAAAATAAAATAAAAAAAAATCTAATTAAAGTTAGTCATTGTGAAGACATGCACTGCACTGAGGCACTCTCTTTGGATCTGGTTTCCTCAGTTATATACTGAGGATAGTTTCAGCCCATCTTGTGGAGGACCTGTAGAAATCCCAAAGCTTTCCCATGGCACTGTGCAGGGACTGCAAAGTTACAGAAAATTAAGAAGATGCTTCTCCTTTGGCAACATGACTCCTCGACTTGCCTTTTCCCTGCACCACCAGACTCAGCAGCAAGCAAAATAGCTTACACTTTTGCCCTGAGACACCAAATCCATAGGAAATTCATCATGGTTTTTTTCCCCTCATCCAGCTATCAGCTTGTGCACCATGGAAAAAAAGGAATTTCCCAAAGAATTGCTTAGACCTGATCAAGCAAATAACATCAAAACTCATYGGAAGATGAAGGGACCAAGGAAAGTGCGCAGACAATGTGTTCCTGCTGTCTCTAAAATACCCGGCTCACACAGTGACCCAATCTGAATCCTTCCCCTGGCACAAAGCCACCAACCACTGATTATTTTTGGAAAATTCTGAGTGGGACATAACTATGGTGATGCCCATCAGATCCCGAACTAACACTCCTCTTCAAGTAACAAAGCCCCGTTGAAATTTTATGTCTTACCAGAAGCCCTGATACCTGCTGTAACTCAGAGACAGAAGAAAAATCTGCTAAAAACCTACAGATAGCTGGAAAAACTTGAATTGGGAGCTCAAGTTTTTCAAAGCTTGGCTATGTTTGGCTATGGTTCAAGTCTAGTGCAAACAGCCTGGATGACAAAGAAGACGACATAGATGGTAGGTGACTCTGCAGAGCTGAAGCTGTGGGTCTGATTCAGACTCTGGTTGCTCCATCAGTTACTCTGGATGTGCACAGATGTAAACGTGCTTGTTTCTAGCCCCGTGGTTGAAGGGCTGCGACGCTGGTGTCCTACATACACCGAGGATGTGAGAAATTGTTCTCATTAGTGAGCGGTTGTAAGACTATAGAAATAAAAAATATAAATCTGCACAGAACTTCCTACCCCTGAGGCTCTGAAAGTGCCAGACAAATGGTTCAGCTTCCTTCTAGATCTAGTTTTGGATGGCTGTAAATTGTCTTGAGTAACGTTTAATCTTCATTTCAGTCAAAACACCCCTGATCTGGCCACGAGTTTTGATGCAATCTGATTGAAGTGTGCCCATGAAATGATATGAAACATAAACACTAGGGATGGGAAAAATCATCTGAACATGCCTAGTCATCTATTTACATCTGAAAACATCCCTGGAGATAATGTCTGATTTTGTTCCACAAACGAGGAATAATGAGAAAGAGAACATTGGCCAATGGCTGCCATTTTTGCAATCAGCATCCGTGGTCTCAACATTTATCCCCATTTATTTCACGGAAGTATTTGTTTTTTTCAGACCTCATACAGCAGATCACTCTATTAACTCTCTCTCTGCTTTTTTTCTTGCTGGCATTCTTGTTACAGCTCTGAAATGCAACAGGTTTTTCCTGGGGATGAAATGGCCTGGTCCAAAGGCTGTTGAAAACAACAGAAGCCTCTGATTTGGGATCTCCAGCAGACTTTGAGGTCATGCTGGTAGGAAAGGGGTTGATGTCAGTACTCAACATTTAATTAATATTTGTAATAATGATAATAACAGTCGTTGTGTCAGGTTATGATTACAGCTCCTTGCTGGATTATTGCCTATACCCAGATATGCTCCTAGATGATCCATGCAATCTTCTCTCAATGCCTGCTACATGCTTGTTCTCTCCCCCAGCTATCTGCTTATTTGTTTTCCCTGTTAAGTATATGTTGTACATTTTGGGATATACTTGCATTGCAAGCAAGAGACATTATTGCACGTGTGGGAATACCAGAGCTGGTCTTCCACTAGCTTTCTTGGTGTAGCATCACTGTCCTGGGCCTGGATGCAAGGAACGGAAAGGGGCCCTGTGTCCTGTGAACCAGCAGTGCTCGTCACTCCTTTTTTCCACCTTTATAACCATTTTATCCATTAGACCCTATGCAATCTTATGTCTCTGCTTTTAATAGCTGTGATGTTGTAAATTGGTACCAATTTACTCCTGGACAAGTTAGGAGGTGTCACGATGTCCAAGCAAGTACACAAAGAAACCTTGATAACTGACCTATGGCATATCCCTTGCTCACAATACCATCCGACAGCAGGACAATGTACCCGTTGGCTCTCTCTGATAAGGTGGATATGTAGCATATGGATGAGAAATGTCTTGCACAATGGTGCTGTAAACTTGATGGTGTATCTACCTACAACCCTGCACACAAGACATAAAAATTAATAATAATTGCATATTTGTCCAGTGTCCTACAAATCCATAGAAACATGTTTTCTGTATCAAAGATCTTTAAATCAAAACCTTAAGGCTTCTCAGAGGAACCCCTTTAGTCTTTAGGGACTGGAGAAATGGGGTAAATGCATGATGTAGGACCAGAGGGGAGCAGAGGGCATCACAGAAATTACTCAGTAAAAGAACAAGGAAGGAAGGATTTGAGTAGAGGTGGGCTCAGAGGAAGGACAGAAAGGTGAAAGAATCCTCTTTACTAAAAACACAAAGCAGTGGGTTTTTTACATGTTTTGAAACATACTTTTGCACGAAACAAAATGAAGGAAGTTTCTTTGATGGGCTTATTTCCTTGTCTTTATGAACACGCTAGATCTGATTCTCATTTGTACAAAGGTCTCATTACATCATTCACCCTGAACAATGTGGTTTTATGGTGTGTTCACCTTCCCTTAAAGTACCCCCAAAAAGGCTTTCGTGTAAGAATTGAGTCAATCTCTCCAGTTTCCCCACATTTTTAATTTCCCTTTTCACTCTCAAAAACCTCTCCAAGTTAATTCATTGGGAAAAAAAATAAGAAAAAGAACTATTTTAATGGAACATTAAATTATGATTTAAACCCACAAGAGCCAGAAAATGCAGAGTTAAAGCTCCCAAAGCCCAGTGTTACTTTCTCAAGTAATGAAAGGCCCTATGTCCTAGCATAATGATTTGGAGAAGAGGTCAAAATTACAGTGGTCCAGGGAGCTTTAACTCTTCAGCCTTGAATCACAACCTGATCCTTCCGCTAATGYACTTCCCCCTCACTTTCCAACACATTTTAAGCATTGTAAAGAGGAAACAATCCCAAACACTAATAATCTAAATATATTTTATGTGCTAAATACTGTGCTACTCTGTTCAATACCACACACTTTGCTAATATCATACATTAGGTTTAATGGTCCAATTTGTGAAAAAAAAATCCCAGAAAACGCTTTCAGTGGGCCTTCTCCATTCATCTGAAACTGATATAAACAGGTATATGAAGAAAGGGAGACGGAGACAGACTTTAATGGAGGGGGTGGAAGGTCATTCTTGAACCATGTCTGGCTGCTTCGAGAAGGTTAGAGAAGTCAGATTTTAAAAGGAAAAAGAGATGGGTGGGGAGAGACTGGGCATAAACTGGGAACAGGAAGAACAGACCACATGCCTGTGGGTATTTCAGTCTGTAAAATGTTTAAGGTGTCTTTTAGGGTGATATGAGGTCCTTCCTCCTATCATCTGATGCACATTTTTTTTCCTTTCTTCTTCTACGATGAGCCTCCATCAGATCAAACCCTCTTTAGGCTTTCACTTCTGCCATTTCCCAGGGTCCCATCAAGCCTCAGAAAGCACCTGTGATTCCTGCAGACACTGTGGGATGCTGTGAATTGGTGCAGGAATAAGGGCATTAGGTGAGATGCAGGAACCAGTAGCACTGGTTGGTCATCAGGGCTGTACAGTATTTATATGAAGGATTTTCATGTAAGTCATAGACGGGTTGAGCTGCTGGATGAAACTGTTTCTCTGGAGAAGACAGTGGAGGTTCTGCCTGTCACTTTGGTGGGACCAGTTCCCTCCCACCCCTGTATGCACACACACACTCATACGTGCACCATCCTTTTCCTAGATCTATTCCCAGATCTGCAACTGATCCCATGTAGCCTGAGATGTGTTATGCCTCTGCTGCCTTTGTCTTTTTCTCCATCCATGAAATAGAGCAAACGCTATTCCTCCATCCTCCCTGATGTGCTTTGAGATCGATCCCAACACCAAACTGCTGGTCCTGCTTGCAGAGAGGTCATGACTTGTGCGGGCGCTGGAGGCTGCAGATGATGGATCCCATTGAGCTGAGCTCCTGAGGGGCCCAAAAATCATGAGGTTTCCCTTTAGCCYCAGTAAAGTGTCACCTGTAATTAGGTCCCTGTTCATGTGCATTTCATTGCAAAGAAAAATACAATGTCTAAGCAATGGTTTCCTACTGAGGTTCCTGAATTGGTGACCCCATGCCATCGGTGGCATTGCAGTGTTAAATTTGCACCTTCTGGTGCACGACTGCAGCGATTGCTGCAGTGAGACACTTGTGACAGTGATGCTTTAGGTGCTGGACTGACATGAAGGATATCTAGCTTCTCGGCGGATGTAGAGCTTGTCCTCTGTGTTGTAGAAGGGGAAGTGCGGGACATACCGCATGGTCAGGAGCTGGAGGAAACAGATGTCTCATGTCTGTCAGATGAAGGCTGAAGGCAACGATGACATTGCTGGGGACATTGTTACTGTGGTGGATCCTCCCACTGCAGGACCAGTAGAACAACCCTTGTGAAGATGGAGAAACATAGGTTGGAGGGTTGCTGGGTGTGGGGAAACCCACACTGCTTCTTCCACAAATCACAGCTGTGCTGGCCTCAGTTTTCTCATAAAAATAAAGGAGGATGGAAGTATCAATTACCTTCCTGTCTCTGGCAGTGATGCTGCCATTAAACAGTCCTACACAGCGGGGTGAAGTTTTCTGGCTTTCATTTTAATGGAAGGGACTCCACCAGTGCAAGAATAGTGATATTAGGGACATGGTTTAGTGGTGGACTTGGCAGTATTAGGTTAACGGTTGGATTCAATGATCTTAAGGGTCTTTTCCAACCTAAATGATGTTATGATTCTCTGATTCTATGATTCTGTATCTGTTTTGGGAAGGTCCTTCTACGGGAAGCACTGGTGCTACCTGTTCAGGGATAAAGGGCTTTGGAGTGGTGTTGGCCAGGGACACCAGAAAGGCACAGCAACAACCTGCAGTTTTCCTAGGGCACAGAGGGAAAAAGCACTGTACAAACARAAGAGCAGAAGGACATGGGGCAGTTTCACAGTATAAGCAGACTGTTGCCTCCCAAGTAAAAGCTTTTCCTCTCCATCTTGACCCACAAAGCAGGTGTGATTTATTAATTTAGGCCAGTCTATGTCTAGCCAGCAAAAAAATCCCAGGATGGACAATACATACATACAGTCYTTGGAGTCGCTGGAAGCCTTTTGACCTATCAATATCCGTGAAATCAGAATTAACCTATCATCTGGACTGCTCATTTAAAACCTTTGACCAATCCCATGCAGCACTATAATAGTCGTATTGACCTTCGGCCAAGCACAATCTTACGTGCTGCTTCTGCATCCCACTGTGACACTTGTTGACTGGCCCCATAATGTGAAAATATCCACGTGCCTGCCTCTCTCCCCTGTAAGAAAAGAGCTTGAATTACAGTACTGAGAAGGCAATGATCTTCATGAATTAATCCACCAACACATCACACAAATTTAGCCATGTCCATAAAATTGGATTTCCTGATAGCTGGGGGGATTTGCACTGTGCTCAGCCCTGACTCAGGTATTACAGGCATTCAGCTGTGCAAACAGCAGAGATGATGGCACGCAGCTGCCTGCAGAAAAAACTCAAAGAAACCTTAAGTGCTCTGTACGTTTGGCACTGGTTAGTGACACCAGCCAGGCTTGCAGCAAGGGAAAGGGCCACAGGCCAAAGCACAGCAAAAAATGTGTTGGAGAGAAGTTTGCATCTTTCTGACTTGTTTTGACTCACAAAAGAACAGTGACAAGGTTAAAGCCCCTTTCCACTTCTTTATGATATTAAAAAATAATCTGAGAAGGTCTTTTTCAGTGTTGGTTTTTTTTTTTCCCTGCCTGCTTTTTAACTTAGAAATAGTAAAAACCTGAAAAGGCAGCAATGTGAAGACAGAGGGGGGGTCTCAGTTGTGCACTGGGGGGTTTMTTGCCCTTCATCAGAGACATTAATAAGTCAGTAACAAAACTCCTTCCTCCTACCTTGTTCTTGAGCATTCAAGCAGAAGTGGAGCTGAAAATGAAACAAATGCCAACTGGAAGATGAATTATAATTCCCATCCCCTTCTCAGTTATTCACTGTCCATCTCTTTTGACATCCTGGCCCTTCTAGCCACAGATTTGTCAGGTGGCTTGCTTTTTTTAAAAAAAAAAAAATAGTGGAAGCACTTCCCGAGAACAGTGTTTCTATAGTGCTATCCATCTTATGAGCACTTTGCAGCCATTAACTAATTGTGCTTCTAAATAATGCCATGAGGTGGGGAAACTGCCTGTGTTTGCACAGATGGGCAAACGGAGGCGTGTGGGGAGGAGGTTGAGTTTATCACCCCTAACCCTACAGGTGGGATTCAGCCAGCTACGATATAGGTGCCTCTGCAAGAGCTGGTGGCTGAAGTCCCTTGACAGTCTACAGAAGGATTTATCTTCCCCTAAAGCAGGTATCTAGGTTTGGCTTGCAAAATACCTCAAATTTAGACAGTCGGAGTTAGGAGAGGTGAATCCAGCTTTAGGTGGTTTGTACAGGGCTGCAAAGCAAGCTGCTGTCAGAGGCAAGGGTGGGCTGTAGCAAGCCAGGAGCACGGGCACTGCAAAGATAGTTTCTCCTATTTCCTTGCAAATCTTGCTTGGTTTGTGGCTTAGAGCCAGAAATGAGATCGCAATGTAACTACTTTAAAGAAAAGATGGCTGGGAGTGGATGCAGTAGACGTCTGTAAAACCATAAGTGCCACTGAGGAATGAAGAGACAAAGCTTGTTCACCTTCTCTTCTGATACAAGAACAAAGAGGCATCAACTCTGCCAGGCAGACAGCACTTTGCAGAAAGCAAGCTGAAAACAAACACAAGGACATCCTTCAGATGGCGAGTTGTTCTGCCGGCTGCCTTCTCATGGCAGACATTTATACAGGTTCAAAAAGCCATTGGACAAACTCCTGAAAGAAAAACAAAAATTCTGAATGCCTTCTAAATATAGAGGTCCCTTTCCCAGGCATCTACAGTGGGGCCCTGCTGGATAGGGCATTGTCATGGTAGTTCTGGGGTTTAGGCAATGGCAAATGCTGGATAATATCTCCATCCACTCATCCATCCACCTACCCACCCACCCATCCAGGACTTCTKCTGCTTTCAGATCCCATCTGAGGCTGGTGACCAGTTCTCAAACCCACTATGAGAGACTCCAATGGCACCAGGGGACACCTCTGAGCTGCACACCTTTGAGCTGCGCACCTCTGAGCTGCGCACCTCCAGCACAAATACTCTCTGCAGTAGATGCTCTGCTGGCTAGCAGAGGGGGAAAGGGCTGGTCTTCACACTCCTAATCCTGCAGGGATGGGTTAACCTCACAGGCAGGCTGTGGGCACGCACGTGTGAGGGAAGACTGCAAAAACCACTTCCCAAAATGCACCTGCTATGCGACTAAATAAAGCTGCAATGGCCTGGCAGCTTTTGCAGCCACTAAACTTGCTTGTTATTTAAGTTTAATAGCAGAGGCAGAGCTGGGTATCAAACCACAGAGAATGGATTTGGGCTCAGTCCCATCCATGAACCACCGAGTGTGACGATCTGCCGGCAAGCCAAGCCCTTAGACTTAAATGTGCTAGCTGGAGAGACCTGTCGTGAAAGGAGAACAGAGAGAGCATTATGGGAGCCACCTCTGCCATCCAGTTGCAGACTGAGCACCCTTTAAAATGCCTCATTGATGCAGAGGCAGGAATATACTAGGATTTCTCTCTTTTGAATATACCAGGATTTCTCTCTTTTGCTATTGTAGACTGTACATTAGCAAACACAAATCACACCCTGCCAAACTTCAACCAAACACTGTCTTTATTTCTCAATGCACAGTTTTATGCAGTGTTGGGCACCAATGGATTAAGGCCACTTCAACGTCTACCCTGCATTAACAGCTTCTCCTATTTGCACTYCCTCATCGTGATGTTGGAGGCTCTTCAGCTTCAGTTGTTGCATTTTGCTGTCATGTCCTTGCAGCTCCTGCAAAGCCTCAGAGAGAAGCAGCAGTGCAACATGGCCCTTGGGCATGTGTGTTTGCTCTGCTATCTTTCCTCTCCTCTTGTCTTTGCAGCCTCTTGCAAGAGGGCATCCTGCACCCTGTGGCTGAGATGGGAGGAAAGAGGAGAAGGATGCAGCCCCAAAGTGCTCCTGGTTTGGTTTTCTGGGTTTGGTTTGGTTTGGTTTGGTTTGKTTTGTTTGTTTGTTTGTTTTTTATTGGAACTATTTCTAAACACCCTATTCCTTGGGTGATTATTCTGCACCCTGTTAATTCCTACTGCAGATTCCCTTTGTTCCTTCCTGGGTACCTGGGCATCAGAGAGGACCAGAGGAGTCCAACAACCCTCTAAGGAGATGAAATTGTGCCTTTTATGCTCCATTTCCATGGGAGTAAACCCCCAGATGGTTCTTTTTTTTTTTTTTTGAGTTCACATCAGATGGTGCCTTTTGCAGAAGGTCTGAGTCACACCCCTTGGCCCAACACCCTTTCTTCTGCCATCAGCAGACACAGCCTGGGACGGGAGGAGGCAGTAGGAGCGGCGGGCTGTGATTGCAGCTGGTGATGACACCAGGAATGGGTCTCAGAGCAGAGCGGGRGGCTGGTCAGTTCCCCGCTTCCCTTTGAAATTATATTTGGAGGGAAACCGCAGGTTTTGCAGAGCTGAAGCTGCCAGAGATAATTTTTACTTTTAATCTCATCCGCATTTCACTTTGTACCATCACATTAAGCGTTGCGAGGATAAGGGCTGCTGTYGTGCCCTGGGAGAATATCTCCTGGGGCTGCTGGGAGGGAAGGATGCTTCACACCTTCCTTCTCCAAGCTGSACCCTTGGCTCCACCACATGTCTGGTGGCACGGCGACCTCCCATCTGCCCAAGCTGCTCGGGACATGGCAGGAGCTGTCTGACTATAAAGTGCCATCCCTGAGCAGAGCTGAAAATGGGGCTGCAGAATATGCCCTTAGCCATGCACGCCTCCAGCTATTTCAGGCTTTGAAGGAAAAGGCCGAGGTTCTGACCTGACTAAAGAGCTAGAGCATTACATGAAATAAATAATAATAATAGCAGAGTTATTCTTGTGTGACACGTGCCCTTTTGTATCTGATTAATGCTTACCCAGGACACACAGCCTGGGGAAACTGCGTGTGAGGTTGCACACCCCTCCCTGCGCTCTCAGAGCAGACAATCCACTCCAGCATCGCTCTCACGGTTACCATGATACTGTTATTGTTGCCTGTTTCTTCCCTCTCTGTCCCCATTGACTTTAGGCAGATTAGAGCAGAGAGATGACGGATGGCTGGATTAGATGCTGCACACCTACTTCAGGTTTATAAAGCAATATTTTTCTGTCCTATTTGGATGCATCTCTCCCATTGTGAGCACAAAACAGAGAGTAACAGGGAACTACTGTTGCAGGGCAGTGACTCTGGTTTACACGTACGTGCAGCATGAATCCATTCATGGCATTTAAAAAAAAAAAAAAAAGTAAGCTGACATATATAATCAATTACAGCAAGCCAGCTGCAAGGTGAAATGGAATAACCATGTGTTTCGCCATTCAAGGTTCAGTGAAGGTCCCAGGCAGGGAAAAAGGAAAGATTGCTGTTGGCCTTTAAGGAGAGCTACCTCTTCTCTGCTCAAAGGCTGTCCCACATAATCCAATTTCACATCCTGCCTTTAAAATGTTATTGGATCTTCCTGGAATTGAGAAATGTTGAAACTCCCGGGCGGGGAACAGAATGAACTAGCCAGAAGCCCAGGTCTCCAATCCATATTTACAGGGCTGGAGTAACACAGGTGAGCCCTTGAGCAAAGCTTGCAATTAAAACTGTCCTCTCTGGGGCTGGATCTGCTATTGAGGGGCTGTATTGTGCTGCTGAGTTTCAAACAGAGCTCTTGGTTTCAGCATGGAATCTTCAGGTCTTCAGGAATCACTTGCTGTCTAATATGTCCCCCAATGGCTGGAAGAGCCCATATGGACAACATGCAGTGTGACCCTTCTGCCTGCATGGTCTCCTTGTTGTTTTGCACACCAGCAGCCTCTATAGGCAAGCCTGGTGGTGACCCGTACACCCATGGGAGTGTGATAGGCRTTATGGCAGTGTTTGTATTCGTGAGGTTGTGTGTGGAGTAACTGGGATGCTTTCGCAGCAGCTGGAACAGCAGCACTGGCTAAAAGCAGCCGAGCCCTGAGGTCYGGTTTGGATGGCCAGGCAGCTTCAACAGATGTAGCAGCCATGCTCTCACTCCCTGGCACAGTTGCCCCGCTGACCTTCTCCTTTGCCTTCCTCCTGCTTCTCCAGTCACTGCTGGAGAAGGCATGTCCTTGCGGCAAAAACAGTGTGGATGCTTAAGGGCACAAGATGGTGATGCCCTGACGTGATGCTGACTGTGGGTTCCTAGGCTGGGTGGTTCACTCAAGTATCCAAGGGGTGCTGAAGTGGYGCTGGGCCTCCCTTTCTTCTACAGGACTTTATTGGACTCACGTGGAAATGTTATGACTTAATGTTGGTAACAGCGACTGTAAATTGTATTCAAGGATCCTCCTCCCACACCACTAAGACCTTCAGGAGGTCTCACATTGCCCTTGGGGGCAATGTTACTTCCAGGGCACGACCTGGGTGATATGCAGAAAGATGGAAGATCTATATACAGTGCAAATAATTAAGGGCTATGTTTAACCACAGAGCAGTGATTTCTACCATCCGTGCATGTGCTGAGGATGGCATTGCCACAGAAGGAGGAGGGCAGTTGGGTGACACACCAGAGTCACTTCTTGCCACTGTCCTCCTGCTTGATGTGGAAGCTGAGCTGGTGATCACAATCCACGTTGGAGCTGGGTCTAATGTCGTCCTGGGACATAGAGCCCGGGGGAAAACACAAAATAGAAAGAAGTCATCAACTGGCAGATATGATTCCATGTTTTGGGGGACCGATTTTGCACAGGAGGCATCGGCTGTGCTGGAGCTTTAGAAAACTCTTGGTCGGGGCTGAAGCTGCAGGCAAGCTGTGCCGCGGCGTCCCCAGCCTTCAGTCCGGTGTGAGTTACGGCACCTATAAACTGCTTATTTCATTGCTGAGGCTAATGAGCTCTGGGCCCTCTAGGTAGAGCCTTGTAATTACACAGCTTCTTGGGATGCTGATTTAGGGGTTGCATGGAGTCTCTCCTCTCACCAGCCACTACCTTAGTGCCTTTGCTGACAAAGGCTGACCAAACCACCCAGGTGGGATATCAGTACCATCAGATCTTACCAATCTCTCCCCTCCACCCAAAAATAAAAAATCACAAGTGACCAGAAAGACCTATCTGAACCATCAGAGACATGCTAGGAACCCGTGGAGTGGCTGATCCCTCCAGCACCGTTGACACAGCAAAGAGAGGAGAGGGGATGAATATTTCTGAATTCCCAGCTGTTGTAGCAGCAGGATTTTGGTGGGGAACATTTATTTGGAAATCCTACAGTGACTTCTTTTACAAATATAGGCCCAGGATTTCCAGGGAAGGAGCTGTATTAGGAAAGATTTTGCACACCCTAAATAATGATCATTATTATTAGTATAATTATACTAATTACTGTAATTACAAGGAGGGCAAGACACTACAGGAATCACAGATGAGTAGGGTGCTTTACAGATGCCAAGCATTACCGGGTTTTCCCTTCCTCTCTGCAGTTTAAAGGCGGCTGCATTGCTTGCAAAGCAGGAGGAAAAAACTCCAGAAACACACACACGCACACGCACGCGCTGCTTCTGTACGTGTGTGTGTCAAGATCAGAGTGTCAGGTAGAAAATGCTGCCAGAGCCTGGTAGGCAAAAATTGACAAGGGAATCCAGCGTTATCTGGAACTGCTCTCTCCAGAGAGGCTGAAAATCTTTGATAGGTTCACTCCAGGGGAAATAACTTTGGAGGATAAG
Organism: Phoebastria nigripes; assembly: GCA_035582835.1. Classification (NCBI taxonomy): domain Eukaryota; kingdom Metazoa; phylum Chordata; class Aves; order Procellariiformes; family Diomedeidae; genus Phoebastria; species Phoebastria nigripes. The sequence continues at coordinate 258,846 of JAYKAV010003254.1, forward strand.
AGGCATTGATGTGCGCTGAGCAAAAGGCAACCCGTGTGCATGCCGGCGCGGCAGCGGGGTTGGAGCTGACATGCATTCTTTTCTTTCTCTCTCTCTTTTTTCCTTGAATTTTTTTCTTTTTTTTTCTTTTTTTTTTAAATT
>JAYKAV010003254.1:259016-277668 GCA_035582835.1 Phoebastria nigripes
TTTTTTTTTTTTTAAATTTTTCAAAGCAGCCGCAGGTCTCCCAGCAATGGTGAATGTTATAAAGAATCGAGTCGTGTTGGTGCCTCCACGGAGTGGGGGAAGTGAAGAGCAGGAGATGGAGGGAAGGAGGGAGGGGGAATGTCAATAGGCATATCTGAAAAGCAAACCTGGGGAATGACTGTGTATCTAGTATGTGTATGTCTACGTGCTGGTGGAGCCTCCAATGGGGCAGAGGAAATATTTTCAGAAATTTTCCCATGTTTGGGAAGGAGGAAAAGGTGGAGCCTCTTTTGTCAGGAAAATCTGCAGCAATATTCTAGTCCTTTTGTAATTCAGTGGTCTGTCCCTGCATCTCCGGGAGTCAGATGCTGTTGCTGGCACGGCACAGCCCACACCAGCCTGGGAGGGTTTGCAACCTCTTTTATGCTGTCCAACTTCTCCGCTGCCGCAAAACCCAAACCCAAGTGAGCGCAGCTCCTCTGCCATACCACAGCCCCAAATTCTGGTCCCAAATTCTGGCACAGTGCATTAAAGCCAGGGTTTGGAGCAGGTCTTTTCCCAGGTCAGATAACTCGACCGTGATCGAGGGGCTTGTGCTGGTTTGAGTTCAGTGGGAAGCACGCTGCCGAGACACTGTTCTTCCCTGGATGCTTTTATTCTGTTACACCATGGGAGCTGTTTAGGGAAGCTGGCAGTTGTTTGTGGGTTATTTTGAGTGGGACTTTTCTCAACTAACTGCAGCTTGCAGAGAGGTAGGTGGTTATGTCTGAGCTGCTTTATCGCCGCGACTTTGCTTTACGGTCGGGAAAGAGAGATGGTTCCTTCTAGAGCACAATTCATCTCTCCCAGCTGGGCTGAATTGCACCTGGGAAGTTCTTCTTTCTCTCCATCGACTATAAAAGGCATCTAGACAACTTGCTCAGATTTACGCATCTGAACTGATGACACATTAAGTTAGACGGATGAAACCCGGCCAGGCATCATTCTCTCCCTTTCACATTGCGAGGGTTTTTTTATCCTGCTCCGGCTTTTTCTGCTCCTGCAGCAAAAGGTGCCATGGGGATGCAAACACCATGGGGAAATGGCAAACCCTTTGGATGGAGAGGTGGGTAGGTACAGCATGGTCTCTAAATGCTGCTATAGACATCCAAAGAAGCTCTGTGAAATGTCTGCAAACCTTTCCTTTTTGTATGAACCCACACAACCCTGAACCCACAAATGGACAAACAAATAAAAAGGGGGAAAAAAAAAGCAACACTTGAATGTTACCTTTATCTTCAAACTCTTTTGTAACACCATGACATAAGCAACTCTGGGAGGGGGTTATTAATATCTTTTCATGGTCCTCGATTAAAAAAGGTTGAGAAACACCTGTGCAGGGCTCTCTAACAGCCTGTCATATGGCAGCTACAGGTGGAGAGATGCAATCGCTGCGTTCATCTCCAGATCGGAGCTGCTGCAAAATGTTGGGAATGATCACTTCATGGGAACGTATCCCACTGCTTCCAGTAGACCAAGGTTGGCACAAATGGATGCTGGGCCGTGGTGAGCAGCACCAAGCCCCTTTGGGGGCGTTGATGCCCCCCTACTCTAATAATGGGATTGCTGCTTGGGGACTCTTCCCCAGGATGTAGCAAGGTGATGGCAGCTGTGCTTGTGTTTTTTCAGGCTAAGCCAGCTCACGCTTGCTCTGTGAGCAAGTAGGAGATGCCAAACGCTGTTTGGATAACTTCTTCAGAAAATAGCCTTCCTCTCTCCGCATCATTTCTGAACCACTGCCCCTAATAGAGTGCGCTGAGAGGTGTAATGGAGGCAGAGCCTTTTGTGGGAACGCAATGAACTCAAAGCAATGTGTGGTCATTACAGCCTCTCCTCACACTGGCCAACACCCTAATCTTTCTCAGCTGGAGGTGTTGCAACCCCCCCGCCTTATCTTCTCTCTCTCAGTAGACCTGTCCTGAAAGGCAAGACAGCCTTGTTTAAATCCCTGCTTTGAATCCAATTAACATGGTCCATGGATGCCCCCATAGGATCTTTTTCTAACATCAAGGCGAGCAGCCTTACCTAGCTAGGCATGTATGAGTGCAAGGAGAGAGAATGGCCTTTCTTTGTCAACCTTTCCTTTTCTTAAAGATAGTCAGAGATGAAAGGGAAGAGTTTGTTGTGATCAACGWACGCCAAACTGATTTCGGTTATTTCCAGTTCTTGGTGAGTCTGAGAAGGAAGAGTGTTGGTGAATTCCACCCCATACAATATTTCTTTGCTTTTTCTTGTATTTATTTCAGCCATGGAGATTAAAAAAATCATTTTTTCCTGGGATCAGTCCTGACAGTATATCTGCAAAACCATTTGGGGAGTACTCAAGGTGGGTGGGAATTGCTCCTGTCGAAGAGGACTCTGCAGATGTACACCACCATTGTGGATAGCATGGTCAGCCTCAGGAGACCCAACGAATAGGTCATGACTGTCAAAAGTCTGAAACAAACTATGGGGGTGGGTGGACATAATAGGAGATGGCATGCAGTAACCTGTACCAAGGCAAAACCTCCTCCTTGGAGAGACTGGGAAGATCACAATCCAAACCAAGGTGATCTGGGGTGGCTTTTTTTTTTTTTTTTTTTTTTTTTTAATTGAATGTGTTCGCATAGTGTCATTAACATATTATCTGGCATTCATGAATATGCATCAGCAAGTTATTAGCTTCACTACACCACTAGCTTGGCACAGGCAGGCAGCATATGCAGTGAATGGAAAAAAGCATGAGATAGAGGGAAGTACAGACTTCTTTTGGGTGCAGACCCCCTCAGATGAGAGTCAGCAGGGGGATCCATCCTGGTCATCTTTACCTCCCAGGGTGAGCCGCGAGAGATTCACCCAGAGAGAAGAGGACCCAATTGTCATGGGGACTCTGGTGTAGTACAAGGCAGATACTTTGGTTCACAACAGGCTAAAATACAGGAAAAGACCATTTCCAGGTCCAAGGGGCTCTGCTTTTTTAGTTCGCTGTTTTCTTGCAGGCACCAATTCCCAGGCAGCCTAAAGGGGCTGTAGCTTCATCTCTATCATGTGTTCCCAAGTCTACACAGCATCCTCAGCCAGAGCCTGGCTAAATCGGTCCCCTGTAGTCTTCGTATGTAAAACACCCGTTCTGCCAGAGATTTCCTGGTTTTACCAAGCCCAGAAGGCTGAAGAAGGCAAATCATTGCTATTATTCATCGTATTGCAGAAAATTTTACATGTGCCAAGCAGAATTGCCATGCCATCCTTCTGGGAGGTGTGCAAACACGACTGCCCTCCCTGCTCTCCAGCAGTTCATAATCCAAATGCACAAAAACTGTGATTCGATCTGCAGAGAGACTGCAATGGAAGACGTGGCAGGAATTGCTCTTCCAGTTGACATAAACCAGTGTTTTAACCGCAAAACTATCTGTCTTTTCTGTGCCTCTTCCAGTCTCCTAGGATCTAGCATGATTACTCAGTCAGTGTGGCTGATTTATTGCTGTGAAGCTCTCGTAAGGATAATGAACACTGTATTTAAGGCCAACTGAATGACCACAGAGAACCTCTGCTAAATGTCCCATCAATATTTTTCCATCCTGGGTAAGTGCAGTAAGCATCTTCACTGGGAATTATGACATTATTAACAACTGGGATGAGTATCGAAAATAGCTTCCTGTTGTTTGAAATTACAGTGGATTTCAGTCCTACTGTAACTTTGACTTTACTGAGCAGGATTCCCTGTTCCTCTAAGTCGCTTTGTTACTGTTCACGAGGTCTCCACAGGGCAGAAACCTTATCGCAAGAATTTGTTAATTTGGCCAATCTGTCAGCAGCATCTCTCCTGGGACGGTGGTCTCCTCGTGTCAGAGCGGTGGAGCTCCCCAGCAGGAGATAAGGGGCGTTTGCTGCGTGGCTGAGCGGTGGTACCAGCCCTGCAGCGTGTGCAGATACATCCCAATTTCCTCAGCATGGTTAAATTGCTGGAATGCGAGTCTGCTGCCCCGGGGTATGAGGAGCTCAGGCAGACCTGTGGGTTGCAGGTAATACAGCTCCTTTCAGCCAAGTGCCTGCAGCCTCAAAATTTGCAGGGAAGTCACCTGAAAGTGCATGAAGCATGATTGGTTCAAGAGCCAGCTTAGAAGTCATGTTCCTGTCCCAGGAGACGTCTTCCAGATTTAGGGGGGAAAAAAAAAATTAAAAAATCTTGCCTTGCCTTTGGAAAACTATCAAAACCTCAAATATCTTCCTGGATTGACTTCTTAAAACAGTGTGGGTTGAGTTATGTGAAACATTTCCTTCCAGCTATCGCAGAAGGAGACAGGCTGGAGCTGCAAATGCCTTTCCCAATATCACCCAGCAAACTTGTAGCTTCTGATTTCTTCCAGTACCCAGGAATATTGGAGGTCCTGGATTCATGTTCAGGAGTCCACATGTACTCTCTGGATGAGGGAAACCAGGCTACGTGCAGGCAAGCTTTTAGACTGATATCAGTTGCCACCTGGAAGATGTGGCATTGAATCCAGAAAAATAGTTGGGCCACAGTTATTTACAAGCAAAAGATTCCCAGTGAGGGATTGCACTGACCTTATAAACTGTGCAAGTGAACTTGTGGGCTCCTTCCCTCCCTCGGTGGAATTAGCTCCATGCAATGCTTTGCAGTCCATTTCTTGCGGTCTGCATTTAGTACATAAACATACATTTAATGTCCCCTTTGAAATTATTTCCTGCCCATACTTAAAACTCCGCATCATCCTAGGGCAGCAAGTGGATGAAAAATAATTGAAACCATTAAGATCAGCTTTTCTTTCAAAGGAAAAAAAAAAAAGTCATTGCTGGAATGTGTCTTTTTTGAATTACACAGTCCCTGGGATGCCTCTGCCACTGGTGTGTTTTAATGCTGTAACAAAATTACAACCCACTGAGGTTTTCCAATGAGTTGTAATATTGCATTTCTGACCACGCAGGGCCACAGAGACCCAGCAACACCTGACTTGCTGGCTTCAGCTCCAAGCGGGGACTTACTTACATCCACAGGCTGCTTTTGGACATCAATTATGCTCCTACGTTTCCCTTAGAATTGCAATTGGATCTGGGACTCTTTCTCTCCGGTTTTCATCTTACCCAAGTGTAGCAATTATAACCCCTCGCTGTTCCTGATTTAACATGAAAAGGGTAGCTTCAAGTTGGCACTGGATAGAGTGAGGGCTGCGCACTGATGGCGAATAAATTTTGGCTAAGTTAGGTGATTTCTCTTCCCATTTTTAACAATTTTGTGAATCACCTGCCCGATCTCAGGCAACTCTGCATGAGATTTAACATGTTTGTCTCGATATTTTCTATGGGTGGAACTAGTGTGATTAAATATGGGATTTTTAAAAATAAATAAATAGTCCAGGTTGATCTCATATTTACACATTCCCAAACATTTTGAAATGACTAATTCTCTTCTGCTGGGGAGTTAATTCACTTGTACTGATATAAAGTACATTTATGCTGGGCTAAATACTGTGGTTTTAGGGAGGGCTAACTTTGTGTGTAAGCAGGGCTTTTCCCTCCTTCCTCACTTTCCCCCTGAAAAATAGTGGTAGATTAACACTGCAAAACCAAAGGTGCTGAGCTTGGTGCTGGCTAGCAGTTTGGYTAAGCTCATGCATGAGATGCTACAGAAATCCTGGCCATGGCATCGCTAGCAACCCTGGGACTTSCCCTCCAGACCCATCCCTTGGGCAACACTTTGGAAAGGAGTGAGTGTCCCCGTTGACATGCATTTCTAGGACTCCCACCAGCTTTTTGTCCACAGTGAGAGACCTGGTGGTCATTTCCCACTGAACCCCTGGCCTCCAGCCATGCCAAAAATTGCTACACTCAGCCGTGTATGTGAACTCATCCCCGCTGCTTCCTCCTGGTGCTGCCATTCGGTTTAATTACAGATGCTTCTGCTTCTTGTAAGCACTGATCCTAATTAGATGTAAGTGGCAAAGAAAGAAAGCGTAAGAGCTGATGTGAGCTGCTGCTTGAGAAATATAGCCTGGAATAAAAGAAATTGGGGTCATCACCTGACTACACTTCTTTAATGCTGGTTGTTGATTAGCTTGTGTTTACATGAGTGGCTACAGCTCCTACCTCCATGGGAGGTTTGCAGCTCCTCATCAATGACAAGAGGCAACGAGTGCCGGGCAGTGGGCATCTCCTGATGTATTTATAAATTCACAGGTTTTAATTGTCTGGAGGAGCTTCAAGACTCCTGGTATTGGGAGAAATATCGATGATCATAACATGCTCCCATATTACTACAACCCTATGGGGGAAACTGAGGCACAGCCAGGGTGAAGCAGTAATAAGAGCAGAGCCTAAATCAACCAAATGTGTGCTTTGGGTATTGTGCATTGTCGCCAGAATGATGGAGAGATGGTTTTGATGCTCAGCTCAACCTAATTCCTTCATAGGACAGGGTAATGCAGAAATGTCTTTTACCTCCTGCAGTCATATAACCTGGTGGACATTTCAGAATTGTGTCCTGCCAYGTTTTTGCAGAATCTGCTCATGAACTTGCTTCCCCCTGACTGTTGCTGCTGCTGCTGCACTAGAGTGAGACACAAGGCTATGTCTAGGCTCCTTTGGCAGGTCTCTTCAGAAGACCATGATTACAGAATGGCATATGAGTAAAAATCACCCTTGGTGACCCAAGCAGAACATCTTCGTTCTCTTCACTTGCACGAACCGTGAGCAAAGAGAAGTTCCTTTTCTCTGAGTGCATAATCTKAGGTACGGCGTTGCAGGATATGCTTTGATGAGGTGCTTTGGTTCCCCCCAGCAAAGCAGAAGCCAGCTGTGCTGTTACACTGCTTGAAAGCAAGGCTGTGGAAATCCTTAMTAAGAACAGTGGAAATGCAAGAAGTTTGTGATGGCTCAGGGACATTATGGGCTGGATTAGTAGGCAACTGGATGGGTAAATGGCTGATTGAATGGCTGGACTCAGAGGACAATGGTTAATGGGTTGCACTCTGCCTGGAGGCTGGTGACCAGCAGAGTACCAGGGATCCATCCTRTTTAACATCTTTATCAATGGGCTGGAGGAGATAGAGTCCACCAAGCCACGGGGAGACAGGAGCTGTGCCTACACCACAGAATGAGCGCCGGCGTAGAAAGTCCTCAGYTGGCTCTGTCTGAGCTGGCATGTCTTCCAGCAGGTTCAGAGAAACTTAGGTTGGAAGGGATCTCTGGAGGCTTCTAGTCCAAMCCCTGTCCAAAGCAGGGACAACTCCGMACTTAGATCAGGTTGCTCAGRACCTTGTCCAGTCAAGTGTTGAAAAATTCCAATGATGAACATTCAAGAATCTTTAGGCACCTGCCCCATTCAAGCACCCTTCACTCTGTGAAGATTTTTTTCCTTACACACAACTGGACATTTCCTTGTTGCATTTGTGACTGTTACCTCTTGTTGTTTCACTGTGGATCCATGAAAAGAGACTGGCTCTGTTTTCCCTGCAACCTCCCTTTGGGTAGGGGGAGGCAGCAATTAGATCTGTCATTTGCCTTCTCTTCTTATGGCAGAAGAAATGCAGCTCTCCAGCTCTCCTGGTATGTCATGTGCTCCAGCCCTCTGCAATTTTGGTAGCCCTCCATTAGACTTGCTCCATTTATTTGATATTTCTATTGTACTGGGGGATTCAAAGCTGGGCACAGTGCTCCAGATGTTGTCCCAGAGTGCTCAGTAGAGGGAATAACCACTTTTCTTAATCAGCTGGCAATGCTCTTGCTAATACAGCCCAGAATGTTCTTAGCCTTCAACAGCTGAAGGGCACACGGCTAATGTAAGTTCAACTTGCTGTCCATCAGAAGCCAGATCTTTTTTCTGCAGATCCCCCAGCCAGCCTGTTCCCATCATGTCATGGTACAAAGGGTTGTCCCAGATTCAGGATTTTGCATTTCTCTTTGYTGAACTTCATGAGGTTCCTGTAGGCCCATTCTTCCAGCCTGTCAAGGTCCCTCTAAATGACAGCCTTGTCCTTCAATTTGCTCCACCGATTTGGTGTCACCTGCAGACTTGTTAGGTTGCTTTCYGTCCTGTTGTCCAGGCCACTGATGAGCCCAGTATTGACCCCTGAGGAACACTGTATGTAACTAGCCACCAATTAGTCTTAATCATTGAGYCCAAAGGCTCATTCAGTTTTTCAGCCACTTTCTGGTAGATCACCCAGCCCTTCCACATCTCCTCTGTTTCTCTATGGAGAGRCTGTAGGAAAGCCCATTAAAGACCTTACTAAAGCAAGGAAAACAACATGCCTTGCTCTCCCCTTGTCCACAGAACCAGTCAAAGCACCACAGAAAGCAATCGGGTTAGTCAGGCATGGTTTGCCCTTCGTAAATCTGTGCTAACTATTCCCAACCACCTCATCTTATGCCTGTGGAAATGGCTTCCTACTGTAGTCAGCCTGGAGCTGCTCGAGGTCTGGAAGTTATCATTGGCAGTGCATCGCCACCAGAAGACATGAGGTTGTGGAAGAAAGAGCCAATGCAGCTGTAAYGCAGCTACTCCATTCAGGACTTCTCTGTGGTGTAGGTGTGACTCAAGAGACACCTGTGSCAGAGCTGGGGACTGAACCCACTTCTCCAAGCCTTCATTCAACAGGAACCATTGGACAGCGACTTTCACTGATCATGACTTTCACCGAAGTCAACAAGCCTCCAGGGAGATAACAGTCTGCCTGAGAAGAACAGCTTGCAAGAGGAAGGCTTTGATGAGAACTAGAGAATGAGCCAAGCTAACAAAGAATTAATTGCTACTAGCACAAAAAAACCAAACCAAACAAACTAAAAAATCTGTTGATTCCTGTAGCTGAGGTTTGTGTACTGTCACAAGCACAAGATAAGAATCATTGCATACAGAAATGGACGTTGTGTGGGTTTCTATCTATGCAAYAGTCATAAGTTTAAAAAATTTATTGATTTTATAATTAAGGAACTCTGCAATACATAAAGTTAAAAGCCATGCAAACATATACACAGAGACCACATAAAGATAAACAAACATTTAGATTTAACACAGCGTAAGTGCAATAATCACCCATAAATGTAGTAATCACCAACTGTTTAATATAGATCAGTAGCAAACAAAAGAATAGATGGAATGGAAATTATTATTTGTACTAGAGGAGCTGTAGAGGCCACAACCAAGATCACATCTTTGTTATGCCAGGCAGCACCCACATACATAATGAGAGACAGCTCTTGATGCAAACTGCTCCCACACTAAGACCAGACTCAAGAAGAGCAGTAGTGGAAGTAGAGATGTGCTCCCATCTCAAGGTCACCAGCCTGCCGGGGCAAAGCTGAGCCCTCCTGATGCCCAGATCCATCTCCACCACACAGCATACGAATGAGATTAAACTGGCAGATGGTTTTATTTCAGGTACATAATAAAATTGCCAGGAAAAATAATGCAATTTCTTCTTGGGCTGTTTTGGCAATGGTAGAAGTATTTTTTCAGCCTGTGACTGCAGGAGACCTGAGTTCACGGACCGCCTGGCCGCAGGGACACCAATGTGTGGGGAGAGCCTCTCCATCTTTCCTTCAATGCTTTTCTGCTCTTTAGGAATCACAAAATGTTCACTGAGCAGGAACTGTGAACAAGGTGTTCCAGCAAGAAGCTCACAGGGTCGTTTTTCTTCTGCTACATCAGTGACAGAGTGGGATTCATCTCATTTAACCAGAGATGTTTATATTTAAGATACTCACCTCAGAGCCTCCTTTGATGCTCAGCAAAAAAAAAAAAAAAAAAAAAGTCCTTTTTAACCTTTTGGGGAATTTTCAGACGTTTTATCCAAGGCATGACAGCCCCTGAGTGTTGGTTGAGGGATATCTGCAGCAGGGTGCTGCCTGAGCTGGGTGCCAAGGATGACCATCTTGTAGGTGTCCCAAACCCAAATCCCCTCTCTTCCCATCCACAGCAGGGATTTGGAGAGCGTTCTCCCACCTGCCAGGGGAGCATCACAAGGGGCCGCAGGAGGAATGGGGAGTAGGACAGACTTGGCCTCGGTCACCATCTTCTTCATTTGACCCTTCTTTCTGCTGCATGGTACATTTTCTCTGCAAGGTGCTGCCYGTTGCATCTTTAGCATGATCCTCTGATGAGCCTTTCATGGGTTCTCAAGCTCCTTGAAAATAATGGAGGTTAATTTATCACCTTAAATTACTGCAGGATCTTAAAGCCATAAGAAAAAACTGTATTTTATTTCTCCTGCTGCCCACCCTCTCTGCCTCTGCTCTAGAGAGGCTGTGATCCCAGGACATGCAGAATATATTGAATTTCATGTTGTCTAATTCCCCCAACCATAGATAGATTTTTCAGAAATAAAGACAACTCCTGTAGCTTTTAAATTAAATGTTAAAAGCCCTTGATTAAAGAGGCATAAATCACTGAGAGGCCTTTAAGTTTCTATAATGTCTTATGACCTGGCATGTACCATTCGCAATCGCATGCTCATTTGGCTGAAGTGGTAAGAGACAGGTACCTCCAAATATTGGCCATCAGCCGTTGATCTCCTACGAGGTAAAGGGTAATAGGGAGGGAGTGAAAGCAACACTTAAATCAGGCTAATAAAAATGTACTGGCAGGACAACCCCTGAGGATTAGGGCTTGTGTCCTGGAGGAAATTGTATTTCTTTGGATGTCCTGGTACAGCAAGTCCATGGGGGAAGCTGTAGGCAGATTAAGTTGTAATTTTAGCTGTGTGGCTTTATCCTGGTCCTTTCTATGACTCCTGTGTTGGGTGAAGGCAGGGCTGTGGTATCTGCGGGGCTGGTGATGCTGCCAACAGTCCTTCCTGGTCCAGACCTGCTGCCCTAGAGAAGGTCCTCATTGAATTCGCTCTGCTCCATGCTGATGCAGGAGTGAGCTCCTGTACCAAAGTGCTTCCAGTCTCAGCAAGCACAGCTGACCCTGGGCTGAAGCAGAGCATGGATGCAGAGCATCCAGGCTAGGTCCATATTCAATGAAGAACACACCTGAGGCTCCCCATGGCTTTGCCTCTTTCAACTAAGGCCCATCTGATGCTCTTGAACCTCTCCTGCTGATTTAGCCTACCATGAATCTATTCCTGATGTTCTGGGCTGCACGTGTATGCCAAACGTGCATACATCCTCTCTGGGCATGAAGACTTATACATCCAGGACCTGGTCCTGCTATGTGCATACAGCATATCTAGCCTGTGAAAGAGCACTGGGTCAGGGACATGCCAGGAAAACGCTTGCAAAATATAACCCTGTTTTGAAAACCCCCCAAAACCTCATGCCTGGTCTATCAGAGCAGGCAACGCTGCTTTTTGCACCGGTCGAATGGATGAAGCAGGGCTCACCTCTTTTGCTGATCCTCTGCTGCAGGTGAATTTAATACAATGTCTCAAAATGTGGCAAGGAATTTAATTACTTGGAAATGATGTGAAGGAAGGGAGGGTCAAACCTACTGGATAATTTATTCATTACTAATATTTCCAGCGGCTGTAATTGAGGTGCTCTTTTAATTGTCCAAGCCACTCCAAAAAGCAGCTTTTCTAATAAAGGCTTCGAAAGTAACTGTCATTCAGCTGTATAAACCTCTATCAAAGTTGGCTTTTGACTGGCTGATGGTATCACCCACTGCCTTGACTTTATTTTAGCTTATTAAAATTGATCCTAAATAAACCTGATATGCCCCAAATTATTTTCCTTAAATTAATTTGAATGCAATTTGTTCTCAGCTAGATTTGCTGCCATGTTGAATCTTGCTGTGCAAACACAAGTTTGTTGGGTCACTCTAATTAATTTGATTTTGTATCTCAGCCCTCCTACCCATCACCAGCACTAAATGGAATTATTTAGAAATAACAGAGATAATGCTGGCAAAATAATATGCTGTGACAGGACCAAGGTTTGCTTCCTTAGGAAAAAAAGAAAAAATACACAACATGTTGAGGTGGTTTATTTTTGATTAAATGCTTCTGCTTTGCCTCGGCATTTATCTTTCAGAGGCAGCTCCAGATCAGACAAAATGCATCACTCCATTAACATTATCTCCCTGTACATTTGAGTGGGGSTCCCCAGATAATAAAGGGTTACAACATGCGTGGCGGGCTTACACCTCCAGCAGCTTTTATTTCTTCGGTGGGGATTTGCACAAAAGGTGTTAGGAGGTGGAGAGGGAGGGGGGAAGGATGCTGCTGCCAAGTTGCTTGGGTGAGAAGTCAAATGGCTTCAAAGAGACGGAGTGGAGCTATTTAATTCAAAGGCCCTAACAGAGACATCGGTGCCAGGAGCTGTACAAAATGACCTGGGTTTAAAGAGTTGGGTCATTTTATTCAAAGGCCTTGACTGAAGTGCTGAGCAACTTCACAATGCAAGATAGCCCCTGCATCCAGAGAGCTTTGTCTGGGTAGAAAGAGAAATGGGAGAGAAGTAGGTGTTGCAGATGATCAGAGACATGGGAGGAATTTGGGATGAACAGACTCCCGACAGGAGCACGTGATGGTTTGGGAGAGCGGTGGAAGATAACTGAAATAATCAGGGGTGCAAGGAAGATCAGTCATGCCCCTTTTTCCTGCCCCTGAATGAAGGAGATCTTCCCGTGAAGTTGGGAGGGAGCAAATCTAAAAAGGTGTTTTCTTCCAGCTGATTTCCAYGGAACCTCGATAGCCTGCAGAGCTCGTTGCCAGAGAGAGCAGAGAGATGGAGATCTCARTGTGATTTGAAAACTAAATAAATACTGGTGATGGGAACATCCATAGGAGTAACATGGAAAGTACGAGGGTGTTCCCCTATAGTGGGGAAACCTCTTGTCCCAGATTTTGCTTACGTGAGTGTGGGTGGTGGCTCCGAGCATCCTCAGTGGCTATAGTCAAAGGCTGAATTTCAGTCTTCACAGACCATTATCCTGATTTGCTTGGAAATTTTTATACACTCAGAGGTGAAAGGAGGTCAAAAAACTTAGTTTTAGAAGAAAAAAAGGTTAGAATTTGCACTCTCGAGGTGTTGCACCATCGGTTTACAGCACTGCAAAGGGGTCACAGCTCTTCGAAGCTGTCCTCCAGCGCGGTCCATTTCACCACATGAATCCGCCTGGTGCAGGATAACAAGAAAGCAAATCAATGGCCATTTTTTATAGGTCCTACCAGAAAACAAAGCAGAGAAGGCAGCTGTCCTGTTTTTATACATGCATATTTTTTTTTTTTTTAAGCTTTTAGGAAGAGCTGGTTGAATAAGCCCCACTTCAGCATTACAGAGAGGACATGCTCTTGTGAATACAGGAGCATTTCAAGGGGTGCTGCATAAAGGGCCTAGAAGCATTGTTCTGTCTGTAAACACAGGGTACCGGAGTGACCGCGTACTAATTATTTAACAGGTGATATYGTTCATCAGGGAAACAGCTTTCGCTTCCCCTTCCTGTTTCTCTTTCTTCAGTCGCTCTGCTCCACTCCCTCCCGTTTTCTGTCATTTCTCCTTCTGTTCTTCCTCTCTGATACCATGGTGATGAAGCTGACATATAAGAATAGCTATTCTTCACTGGGGTTCCCACAACATTCCTAGATGAGCTTATGCTTCTCCCCCTCTCTGTCTCCCACGTTCACTAAGTGGGTAACTCTACGTGTGCTGCCAACCCCACATGCTAAAAAATATGGGCTAGCCTTCCCCCTTCTCCCTCCCTCCTATTTCCATGCAATTGGCTTAAAAATCATGAGTTGAAACAAAAAAAAAAATCATAAATGTGGGGCTTGGTTTGCTTCTTTTTCTGCTTTTTCTTTTAGCCTGGTGTTCTAACAAAACAAACCTTTTGCCACCGTGCTATCTACCGGTGCCCACTGCTGATTTCAGCCACGTTTGACAGGCAGCGAGCTGATCTTGTTCCTAAAAGTTTTGTGGAAGTAGGTGGCTGGGTGGATGCTCTCCGAGTGGGGAAAATGCCAAAACTACGTAGGACAGAGGCTTTATAAATACCCCCTATTCAGAAGTAGCCACAATTGACATCCACAATTACTTGTGAGATTTGGTAGGCTGTAAAGTGTATTTTGCATTTCCTTTTCCCACTATCCGAGGGAGGCAAACTTCCCAAAATACCTTTCCACATTTATTACCAATTGCAAGGGCTGGGCAGTTCTGGGTCTTCCCGGGAAAATCCCTGCAGGTCCAGCCTGGCTTCTATCCTCTCTCCTGCATTTGTGGTACCCACTGGAGCATCACCCAGGAGCTGCATCACAGCAGCGAGTCTGACCCAGGCTCTCAAATCCCAAATTAAAGCCCTAATCTCTGGATTAGGCCCTTCCCCTCTTTAGGCTGTCCTATTTTCCTTTGGATTTCTTCTGATTTGAGCGTTGCTTCTCCTTAGCTGAATCCAGCAGCCCCTTTCAATGCCGTATGCCTCCAGTGTTGGCATCCAGCCTTCCCCTCTCTCCTTCCAGACAGTCTCCAGCTCCTCCTGCATGTCCCTGGCCCACTTTCCTCTGCCTCTCTACCCATTTCTCCACCTCATCCCTCTACCTCCAAAACCTCCCCGCTCCTTATCTCCCCCCGGTGCTCTCCAGCCCTCCCGAGCAGGGATTGATTGCTCTTCCCCCCTTGCATTGTCCTCCGAAATGAAAAAAAACAATGAATTTGTCCGACTTCTTCTGGTTGTATCTTATCGCTCCACCTGCCTGCTTCCATATTATTCCCTTTTTCTCATCTCCTGCAGTTTGAAGTAGCCCCTCTCAGGCATCCCCTCATTTAATTCAACAGCCCCCAGCCTGTGTTTTATACTCTCCTTATCATTATGGCCTGACTGCTCCCCTGGCTCTCATTTCACCCTGCCTCTGTCCATCTGCCCCTCTTCTATGGCCGTCCCCCTTCTGTTCTGTTTGGACAAATGACAGCCTGGGTGTGACCGGTGGCGATAATGGTCGACAAATATTTGAAGGGAGAAGAAGAAAAATTGTTCATTGGGGAGTTTCAAGGGGGAGGGCAGGGGGTGAGTAGAGGGACGGCTCCTGATTTTGTGGGGGGAGGCTGGGACAGGGAGAGGGCGGATGGGTTGGGAAGATGTGCAGATGATGCTGTCAGCCTGAGTACATCATAAATCCCCTCTGGGTGGACAGGGGATGTGGAATGAGCATCTCTCTCATCCCTGGGTCTGCTTGGAAGGACAGGCTCTACCTAGCACRGGCACCTTGCTGGTGAGGTAGAGACGGAGAGGGATGAATTGGAGCAGGGGGACAGAGAAGAAGGAATAGGGAGACAAGGGTATTGAAATTACAACAAAGAGGGGAAATTTGGGCTGAATAACTCTGGAAAGCTTCCTGTAACTCAACTGGGGTTGGTGACCTGGTGTTTGAATCCAGATGCTAACGCGGACTGGAGTATATACTATATGGGAAGGAACCCTGGCGATAAAGCCAAGGGAGGGGACAGTCAGACCCTGCAGGTCTGTGGCTCCTGCCAGTTGCTGGGTTTGTTCCCCGGGACAATGTGAAAGGAGATTTTGCTTCCCTCAAAAAACATCCAAACAAGTGGTAAAAAAATGAAGGCAAGCCTCACCTCTGGTTGACACTGCATCGTAGCTGCTAAAGGGCTAGGAGAAGGGGGAGACGTTAGATAACTGATGCAAATGTTATTTAATAAATGTCCTACTAAGAAATCTGCCAAAAAAAGTACACCTGCAAGGACTGACGGGGAAGTTAAGGGAGTTGCCAGAAGCTGTGCAGCAATCGGTAGCAGAGGAGAAAGGGCACCTTGCACAGCTCTGCTCCATGCCAGGACACTCCAGGTTTCCCAGATAAACCAATGTCCAAATCCCCGAGACTCCAAAGACATGCTGGACAAAGCACAAATGGAGGATGGCTTGGACGGATCCTCTCAAGGGCTTTTTCTCCACCCGTCATTAGAAATTGGTTGCAAAGAGKCTCCGACCAAAGGGGAAGGCAGTGGCTGGTGACCAAGTGACACAATCCTGCTCTTCCCTGCAAACATCTTCTTCTCTTGCAGGATTTTGTAGCMCTTTTGTCTCATTTTCTATCAATGTGACCCTTCCTGAAGCTGGTAAAACTGCCAAAAAGCTGATAGTGTGACAACTCCAGCAGCCAGCACCCAGACCAAAAATTGCCCTTAGGGACAGAGCTCATCCCGTCCCTCCCCAGGGTGTCAGGAGTGACAACACAGAGCCCTGGACCAGCTTTAAAACAGCTCGCAATGAATTTTTCCACCTTCCAAAAGCATGATAAAGACATTCTTTGTCAGCAGCAGAGGACAGTGACAGCTACCCAGAAGAGGCCAATTTTCTTTCGAGTCTCAACAACGCCGGCCAACTTGTTTAAACCTCCAACACCTGAAAGACCGGAGGGCAGCAAGGGGTAAAAAAGAGACTTGGAGGAACAAGTTCATAAGCTAACAGCCTTCTCCCCGGGCTTTTTTTTTTTTTTTTTTTTTTTTTTTATATTGGCTCTCCCGTTCTGTTTTTGGTTTCTTATAGCGTACAGATGTACGTCCTCAGAAAAATAGGTGTTTTCTGTTCTTTGGGTGTTGTTGGAAGTGATCCCTGTGTATGGCTCAGGTAATAAGGCACAAAATGCCACCTTCGCACTCGCCGGCAGGGAAGGAACCGCAGAGGGCTGCAGCGGTGCTGTCGGCATCCAGGACTTTACAAGCAATGGGGACCAAAGCCGGTGTTTTGGGGCAGCGAGGGGAAAATCAGGCATGGGAGGTTGTTTGGATGGAGACAGCTTGATTTTGCCTCTTCCCGGATGATGCTGAGAGTGGTTTTGGTGCTGTTTGCTGCTGAGCCCCAGTGGGTTTTCCCCCAGGAGTGGGGTGGTGGGGGTGCCCAGCACCTCTCTGAAGGGACCCATGATCTCTGCTGTCACTGCAGCCCGGGGCAAAATATCCACTTGATGACAACAGGGTGAGCCTGAGCCCTCCTTGTCCTTGGACCCTTTTACTGCAGCTATTCACAGGTCAGGGGAGGTCATTTGGGTTTTCCAGCCCTAACCCTTTTCTGCCCCCACTGCCTAGTTCATGAAAAGGCCTATAAATAAAGTCTCATTTGTCACTCACTCCTTTATGAACCCAAACAGCACAGGGATATATTGACTCATGCCATTGTCTTAAGAAGCAAAAAGAATTCGTATTAATTTCTTCCTCCCTGCTAGACAGTGGGAAGTAATCTCGGCGTATCCAGATTATCCCTTTTTAGCAGAACAGCCCGGTTTTAAATGCAAGACCAAATTTCCCAGAGATTTTCATATGTTTTATTAAATGGAGCTGCAAGCCAGACTGGACATTAAATAATACTGTACTGCTCACAACAGCAGTGATCTTTAGAGGTTACTAACCTGCCATTGTATCTCTCAGATTTCCGTCTCGCTCTTCCGTTGTCATTTTGCTATGTTATTACTCTTCAGGCTTCACATAGTATTCATTTCTCTGAATGAAAACAAATGACTCCTTGCAAGAGGCAGGAGATAAAGAATAATAAATACATTTTATGCACCACCTTAAAAAAGGGCTCTGAATCCCCATCCATCCATCAGGAAATGTAAACCAGAGCTCAGGCAAAACACACACGCGCACACAGGCACGCGCCGGGGAGATAAAACTTGTTTTAAGGAAAACACGATATTGTTTAAAAATAAATATCTTGGAGGATGCAAATAGACAGCCCCCGGCCCCCGTGTTTTGTGGCATAAATTTAAGAGAATTAAAAATACAAAGCTTGGATTAAGCCTGATTTTCTGTGAATGGTAGAGGCTGTGGGGAGGAGGGGGATTCCTGCTGTGCTTGGTGCTGTACAACGTCCCTCCTGAGAGGCAATCCCTGCCTCTGATCATGGCTATTGCTCGCCGCGAGTGGTGGGACCCCCTTTACCAGCCACCTCCTGCATCCCTGCTGGATGCCTTCATCTTGCATGGGGTAGGGGGAAGCTGCAGGATCACCCTCAGGGTTTTCCCCTCCCTGCCCTGATGTGAGCGTGGCCAACGCTCCTGGAAGCAGAGTAGGTCTCCCCAGTTGCTTCCCCTTTGCTTCCCCTCCTCCCCAGACCTCTGCGAGGTGCCCATCCTCGTGGCGTCAGGGCTCCCCCGTCTCTACAGGGAGGCAGCCCCGTTGCTACGTGCCGCTATCAACACCCCGAAAGCATCGCTTTCCTTCCCACCATCTGCTGCCTGCTCTGCTTTCGGCTTGAGGAGAGCCCAGATATTACCTGCAGTGAGGAGTTCAGGTCTCTGCACGGGGMGGGGAACGAACTTGCAGAGCGGGGTCTGCTCCATGCTGCAGCCCGGCCGGCCAGGCCGCCAGCCTGCTGGACACAAAACTCAGGCAATAAGCACTAATAGCTTTTAAAAAATACTATTATTCCTGCGGCTGCCAGGAATTAAATGAAGACCCGGAGAGCAGAGCAGCTTGCGGCCGTTCTCTAGGATTACTGCTCACCCAAGCTGAGAGATTGATCTTCCTCTGAGCCTCCCTACACCCGCTCTGATCTGCTCCCCTCCTCGTTTTGTCCTAGCTGGAGGAGAGCAGCGAGGCACACGCTGGAGAGGGAAGGGGGAGGCAGATGCCAGCCAGAGCCGCGATGCCGGGAAGGGCTTTTCTGGGGAGGTGATGGAGGGAGCCAGCAAGATGCGCTTGATTCCTTGAGGTTTGGTGGTTTTTTTTC